>CM077159.1:158475150-158642752 GCA_039583875.1 Platanthera guangdongensis
GTTATTTTGCAATTTTTTTCATATGATTTGCATATAAATAGAATACGTACATCTGCCTGAGTAATTAAAAAAAAATCAAGAAGAACATCATACCAATGACAAAGCACATAGGGTTGCTGCAACAGAATTTATTTTATGTCATTCCAGCTGATTAAGTTTCATGGTACTGTGTGAAAAATAATATATAGTAATTGAGAACAATGTTTGTATTTCGAAAAGAAGAGAAGAAGTTGGAGATGAGGAGAAGGAATATACCTGTGCATTCACCTTGGACAGTAGTTCTTTGAAAACAACATTTTTTGTATAAGTACCTGAATGCTTTGGTATACAACCATCTTTCACTAAAACTTTGGTACTTGTCGCATTGACTCCTCTTGATAAAGCAACATAAAGCTGACCATGAGTGAAAACAGGAGAGGGCAAGTAAAGGCCAATCTGCTTAATTGTTTGTCCTTGCGACTTGTTTATTGTAATTGCGAAACTTAATCGAATTGGAAATTGTTTCCGCGTTAATTCAAAGGGCATATTGAAATCTCCAGCATGTTTCAGTGGTATGCGGGGAAGGAAGACTGATTTTCCTTTATGTTGTCCACTGAGTATTTCAGCTTCGATAATATTTTTTGAGAAATGACGACAAATCAGACGTGAACCATTGCATAGACCGATTCGAGGATTTAAATTGCGCAAGAGCATGATAGGTGCGCCTGTTTTCAAAGATAACTTATGTGGTGGGAGAGTGCCTGGTGATATGCTATTCAAAAATTCTTGTGGATATAAATTACAGCTGTCATCATCAACAGAGTCAAAAGAGTAGTACGTAATCTCCTGACAATCGAGTAATTTTAGGCACTTCTCATTTAACATAGCAACATCCTCATTTAATGGAGTGAGCAATGCTCTATCTTCCCAATAACCAAAGTCAGTAGCAGCTGATGTAATATCTGAGAATACAATATCGGTCAACACATTGAGTGACTGTTCTCCATCCCATGGAATGATCATTGACATGGGAAATTGAATCATATCATTATCATATGTTTGTTCGTCACCATTTCCTATCCGAAGCAGAAATTCTGAGAAACGATGATCACTAAGAGCACGCATATTTTCAGATAATGCAATTAATTGTACAGTTGACCACAAAGGGGAGTTCACTATGCTGGCACTGATAGTTTGGCACTTTGTGCCATTAACAACAACTGGTGGAATTTGACGAAAGTCTCCTCCCATAATAATAACTTTACCACCGAAAGGTTCTGTGCTGTTTAAAACATCGCGAAATGATCGATCAACAGCTTCAAATACATGTTTGTGAGACATCGGAGCCTCATCCCACAGAATAGCTGAGCAATGTTGTATAAGTTTATGCATCTCAGACTGTTTGCCAAATTTACAAAATGAACCACCTTCCACAGGAATTGGAATTTTAAATCTTAAATGTGCTGTAGTGCCACCTGGAAGAAGAGTTGCAGCAATTCCTGATGATGCAGTTGCAAGAACAATATGACCATCTTGCCGTAAATGAGCAAGTAATACTTTATATAGAAAAGTTTTTCCAGTGCCTCCAGGACCATCTATGAAGAAAATACCTCCATTACGATGTCGAACAGCTTCCATAATAGTATGGAAAGCATAGCATTGAGCAGAATTTAACAATGAAATAGAGTTCAAATCTGTATATGAGATTGGTATCGACAGTTCATCTTCAATTAAGGTCGACACATTGTTAAGATCTCGGAAAACGGAGGACATCTGAGGAATATCGAACTGTATAATACTCTTGCTATGTTGTTGGAGAGTATAATCGATTTCATGAAGCAGTTTGTTCATGACATATCCATCATTCATCACAGTAGAGGAGATGTAATCTTCAGACATTGCACTGTAGTTATCATTCCATAATTGTCTAACATCAGTTGGGTTGCAATATAACAAAATTGTTGTGAATAAATTTCGTAATGCATGTGGTAGCTGGAATGATCTTGCTTCACGCATACAGTTATGTAGATTGATGTCTCGTTCGAGCAGACCGTAATGTTCAGCAGCTTCTTTAAACGTTGAGTACATAATGTTATTGACTGTCAGCAGATGCTCAAAAGATTTCGGAGCGCGAATATGGTACAATAATATGCGTAAATAAAATCTTTCACCTTCAGACGGATGCACTGAGTACATTCGAGCAATAACTTTTTTGGCGCCGTCTCCGTGGAGTCCAAGTTCTGGATGTCAGATTCCATGTGTAATGTTTTGGGAAATCCGTATACAGATATTCGCTATGTTCTTGTTCTGTGGCGTAAACATGGAAAAATTGAGTCAACATTGTTTGGGAGTTTCTTTCGTTTGCTAGAACATCCTCAACTAAATCAGTGGTGCGAAAATGCACCTGATGTTTATTCGGCAAATGAATTTGTAAACGTATAACAGATGGATATGTTTGGTACATGGAGAATTTGAATATTTTCCAAAATGCTTCTTGTGGACATATCCATCGACCATTTACATATTGAGCAAGCTCATTATGGTCTGAGAAAGGCTGAACCTGAAATGCAACTGAATCAGGGCCCTTGTGTATGTATTTATATAGATATTTTATACTCTTGATACTACTGCATATCTCTACATTAATATGACAGTCATATTTCAGTAGAAGCCATGGGTTGTATGGAACAACCCATCGATTGTCAATAACAAAGTCATCAGCACGACGAAGCGTAAATGACCTTCCATTATTACGGCGCCTGTAGACTGGGTAGGAGTCGGAACCTTGCACAGTTGTCTCAGAGAAAACTTTTGGGTACCCTTTTTTACAAACACCATGTTTCATGCATGGTGCATGAGAATTTACAGGGGCGCATGGTCCATGAATCATATGACGCACAACGACATTGTATAATTCGGGGTCATGCTCAATATGAGGGATCTCTGCTCGAACAATGGTGTCATAGTCATCTGGAGTGTTCATTTTATCACGCGCATCAAATATAACCAGCATATGAACGTGCGGTAAACCTCTTTTTTGGAATTCTATTACGTGAACATGGCTAACTGTTCTGCCCAAAACGTTCTTTTGAAAAATATCTTTTTTTAATTTTTCACACTTAGCATGAAATATTCTGGAGACTACATCTGGTCGGTCTTGAGGTGTTTGTCCAGCATACAGTGCATCTGTGATTTCTTGCCAAGAAGAGTTGCATGTCATTGTCAGGAATATATCTGGTCTACCGTAATGCTGGACAACGGCCATTGCGTCTTGGTAACGCTGGTACATGTCGCGAGGACTTCCAACAAAAGATGATGGCAATATGACACGCTGATCAACATTAGCTGTCATATATGCAAATTTTTTAAATATGTCAGAGTAAGTAAGAGCAACATGAAAATCAGATATGAGTAAAATAAAATTTTTACAAACCTCCACTATGTTCACCGGAATTGAGGCAGTCTTGTAAGCCGCTGTACAGTTCAGAGCGGATGGTTTTTTGGTTATTTTTTATCCAACGCAGTTTTTGAGTTTCAATTTTAATGTAGTTATCAACAACATATTGCTGCAGTAAACGACATCCATGTAACGGCAAGGATAAAGGTGGCTGACGATCCTATAGCAAAATAATTAGGAGGTCAAAAACCATAAAAGTAGAAGCATTTTTCAACGCAGAGGAATTTATGCACATATAACCTGAAGTATGTATGAATAGTAGTCACAACAGGTAACATGCAAATTATTCAATCCTTTGTATTCAGCTAACCAACCGTATGTGCCATATGGAAGAAGCAGCGGATATTGAAGCGGGTCATAGTAACCAGCATATTCTTGAACATTAACCAGTTGACCTTCAGTTGTTTCAACAATTATATGTCGTTCATTTGAGTCCATGTATTCTTCTGAACCAACAATTATAGCAGCAACTTCCGATGCAGACGGTAATGTATATTGTGGCCCGAGAGCAGGCGCGTCTTTGATCATAAGTCTACATCTGTTTATCTCGTTATGTTGAGAAATATGTCGGAACATTAATACAAAGGGGTTATATGTATCCAAAATGGTTTTTATTTTCCCAAGTAATGCACGGTCTAACTCGGTATTTTCTTGCAAACGATAATCTAGCTCATGTTCTGTATCATATATATATAGTTGAAGATACCTAGGACGTGAGTTTGCAGCAGGCAAAAGAGAACCAATTCGGTGATATATTGATCCATGAGCTCGAAATGTGTATACTGCATGTTGGTCCGATGCCAAAGCTGAATCTAGAAGCACGCCCATTGAAGTGAAAGAAAAAACGTGGTTATATGAACGAATATATCTTCGAAAGTGACGACTTTCAGCAGAGTTATTAATGAATAAACTATAAAGCTCCGGTGGAATTGGTATAGGTGGCATTTGAATTCTTCCATTGTTGCAACACAGCGCTGTTGTTTCACCATCAAACAATTTAGCGTTGCAGTAAGTGCAGAAATGAGGGTGCCGTAGCTGCAAATATACAATTTGCTGCGGGGTATTACAGATGCGCGCAATATTGTGGTTTCGAAGACGGCGGTGCATCACAGAAGCAGTAACATCAGAGGCATGTTCATTTGTGTACTCATCTTGTGAAGTAATTGTCATAGAATTGTCTGTATTACAAATAATATTATAATATTAGCAGGTATATACGGTAAAAACGAAGTAGGTGCGTCGTATATGTCAATACTGTAATAGCAGAGGAATTACCTTCTGGGCGCATGTGGTAACCGATATTTTGTGGCATTAGAAGTGTTGAAGGGCGTTCTATGTTTACATTCGATGGGCTTGCAGCATGTAGATGCGACACTGGTGGAGTAGTCATTGGTGCAGTAATATGGTTAGGTGATTGGGAGGGCAAGATTGAGCGGTTGTATGCAGATAGGGGTGCAGGGAATGGCTGCGTTCTCGATGATTCTCCAATCTCAGGGCGTCGGTAAGCATGGAGAGATGAATAACGCGGTGTTGCTGTCAATGAATATCTATGGACAACACCATTATCTGTATTTATAACTTTGAAATAAGAAACAAATCAATGTTAAAATATGTAAATGTATTTATAAATATATTATAGTGACGATACACATAAGATAATTTTTACCACAGGTCGTGCTTGCATGTGCAACAATGCTGTGCGAAGACGGGGAATGTGTACTTATTTCAGGTAACAATGCAGAAGTGCAGTGGGCTGTGGAGGATTGCTGTGGCAATATGGCACAACAACGGGGCACCTCACGGCGCCGTCTTTGAGCAGCAGCACGCCTCACCTCTCGTTCATGTGCTTGTTGTGTTTCTGTCATATGTAAACGTCTTGCCCTTTGGTACAAACGGTTCTGTGCTCTTTGAGCCTCACGTTGTTCGGTGGACATTAGAGATCTTCTTATCTGTGAACGTTCTCGGTTCGACGTTCGCTCAAGAGCACGTTCAGAGGCTATTATATGTGTGTTTCTTAATGATGTTGTTGAGTAGCTATGCAGTTGATTTAATCCAGGTTCTTCACTGTGAGCAGAGAGAGACTGATGATGAACATGACGTTGAAGTTGTTCACCAGGCATAGAGAGAGATTCACCACGAACATCAGATTGAGCAGTTGTATGTACATCAACTATGTTGTCGCTACAGTCCATATCTATAAAAAATTGTGTAGGATGTTTTATGTACGTATCATAAAAGGACATAAAATAACGTGAATATGTAAAAGTAGAAGCAGTAATGTGAATTATGATATAGTACGTTGACATAGCGATAGAAAATGTATAATAATACAATGAAGATGAAATACAATGTACGTAGGTGTTACAAAATAGTATACAGAATATGCAACAATTACGTATATGAGGTCATGTCAATTTATTGTATAATTTTAATGTAGTAGTTCATAAGTCAGGCGTGATATATTTCCGTTATGTATTCAGTACTACATATTCAAATGTCATGGTGTCGCTCAGCGTTGAGCGATGAATAAAATGATGTCGATCTCAATGAGTATCTACTTAATACAGCAGCATGTATATTTGTAACATTCAAATGCACAAATATATTAATGGTGCAGCATGTATATGGATTTATAAACATAGAATAATGTCGATATCGCAAAAAGTAAGTGTTAACAAAAGCGATTGTTGAATGTGCAGGGTTGCTGTAGAAAGGCGGTTGATCTGTAACTATTTGAGTGAGCGATGTAGAAGTGCAGGGGACGGTGGGTTCCTGTTGTGGTAATATGTCACATGGACGGGGTAATTGGTTGTGCTGTGGAGATGCATGTTGGAAGTTGTAGGCGAGGGAATAAGGAAATTAAAAGATAGAATGTTAGCTTGTAAAAACACAGAGGTAAAAAAAAACTAACACGAACGCACTGTACAGCTGAAGAGAAGCTATGGAGGCGTCGATGTTGACGTGTTGTGGGCGAGAGAGTTGGTGCGGAGGCTTGATCGGGACAGAGAAATCAACTGTTCCCGAGCAAAGAACAGTTCTCAAATAAAACAATTAGTTTTGATGACAGATGTATCAACATTGTCAATTTTGATTGGATTACGTGGGGTAGCAACAGTAAAGGGCAACAATATGCAGTATAGGTTGATGGTGTAGAACATTGAAAATTATTGTGAATGAGAGTCATTATCTATACATTATGAAGTAGGTACATATATGAGCTCGCCTCAATTGGATATGTAAATAAATTGAATCATGTAAGTACTAAAGCAAAATATATGTTACATAGGGTTTTAGTAATTAATATTCAAAGGGAATTGAGGAAGATTTATGTCATTCAGTAAGTAGGAGTAGTGCAAGAGTTTAAGGAGCACGTGTGGTGGAACAAATGAGAGAGCAGTTGAGTAGGGCGAGGAATTGTTGTATATGTGCGCCTTTGTACTGAGTAACCTTACCATTGCTACATATGAAGGTCTATGTAGGATATGTGGAAAGCAGAAGATGCGCAAGAGATGTGGTTTACTAACACAATAACACGTCAAACATAATAACGACGAACGACTAAACTCATACGGATGACATCGAACAATGTAAACAACAGTGTTCATGGTTTTTATTCGATGTCGAGTGGATAGAGTAAGTATGATTTTTTTCTGAAGTAAATTTCAATCAGAGATGTAGTCGTTCTGCCAAACAAAAGCAACGGCCAACGTGACGTGCCGCACGTCCGATTGGAAGCCGTCACAGAGGAAAATATGATTCGAAATGAGACAGCTCATGGCATTTGCGCAAAAGAGATTGTAAACTGCGTAACGTGGTACACATGTATTCTATAAAAGCTGAGCACAATGCAAACAGTTGATTTATTTTCTGTTTGCAATTCTAACAGGACTAAAAGAGTACGATATGTATGGCATTCGATGGGTGCGGGTATTACACATGAGTAACGACAAACATATTACAATATTTACAGAGGAAAAGTGTTTTACATTATTATTAACTCAGCAGCATAGCAACTCTGAAGAAGATCCTACACAGAGTAGGCAAGGTAGGTACTTAAGGCTTTCCCACAAAGAACTCCGGGCTAACATCAAAGAGTGCCAACTGTCGAACAGATATCTGATGACCGTCAATGATGTGGTTTGCCATCTTTATCGCGGCGTTTCTCAGAGTCGGCTCATCTGTGAAAATAACTTCAGCAGTGCCAACTGAATGGCCGTTTGTGTCGACGTCAGCCTTCATGAGCAAATATATGTAGTAGTAATGAGTTACGAAACAAATAAGTCTCAAGTGTACAATGCATTATCAAGGTTTTTTATCCATACAGAGGCATGAAGAAAGCCCGGAAGTGAGCCGAAGACGGACTGTAACACTTCAGAAGTTGTGCAAAGGTTAAGGTCCTCAATTAAAAGGGCGAAGTAGTAGTACTCGCGCATAGCGGGGGGCACATCGCCTATGTGGTCGACCTCATTGTTCATGAACAGAACACCCTTCTGATGCGTCATGCTTGACGAAGAGTGCGACGCAGACATTGCAATTGCTTTTTCTGAATTTAAAGTGCGAAGTAGCGACGGAACACCTGATGGCGAAGAATGGTAACATGTACTGTATAATTAATTTCAAATCATCGTAGTATATATAACAGGCACAGACATGTGTAAATACGGCGTATTTGTGGGCGTACGGTTTCTGAGATGTTCAATGAAACCCAACATGGACATGAACATGAACATGATAGTCAATGAGAGTAGGAGTGTACGATGCAACGGAAGCTGAAGTGTAAATGTTGATGAATATCACAGGCACAGACATATGTAAATATGGCGTATTTGTGGTCGTACGGGTTCTGAGATGTTCAATAAAAACCAACATGAACATGAACATGATAATCAATGAGAGTAGGAGTATACGATGCAACGGAAGATCAAGTGTAAAGGTTGATGAAAGAAGCGTGAAAACGGAAATGTTAGAGGAGCTGTATAATCGAGTGGAAATCGGAGTTAATATTAGCAGAAACAGGAGGAAATGCAGTTAAAAAAATTGAATTTGTGGCAAGCTCACAGTATGGTTGACGCATGTACCCCCTTTGACGCAGACGACTCTTTTGTAGTACCCGTAAGTTTGCAAAATTACGGGTTGGGGGGGGGGGGTGTATTATATTTCAATGAATGCTATGAAATGCAAAATTACAGCAAAAAAATATGCAATTTTAAAAGATAGCACTAATTCTTAGGAAAGGTTTAGGGTGAGTAGTAGTTGGAAGTTACGGTGAGGTGAGCATATATTCTGTTTAATTTTTATAAAGCGCCTCATCTGTTACTCAGCCATTGTGACTCTCTATGTTTTTTTGTAGAAGAACATAATTCTGGCAAAGCGGAGTTTATTTGATGCAACTCCTCCGTTCCCTTTGAAATGAGTCGCCGTCGCTAGCGAGGTTGTTCAAGATGATTACATGCTTCTTCTTGAGCTTGAAAAATGTGACATTAACGGTGAAGTCTCACATATGGGAAGATGTAAAGGTTTTGTTTGGGGTTTTGATGGCGGTAATGGTGCTTTTATTGACAAACCTATCTTTGCTTCTACAAAATCATTATTACTAACAACTCATGAAATTCGAAAATGTTTATTTGAAAATCAACTTGGTACTAATAAAACACAAAAAAAATCGCTCGTCATAACATATGGTATTGCTTCATGATTGAAGGACCTTTGAATAGAGTTTTTGTGGAGGCAGCTTTTGTGTGATATTCAAAGTGGCATGTCCTCGAACACCAAACAAACAGCTTTAATTAATACAAACCTAAACTTGTTTTGTTCCTAGAGCGGCATCCACACCAGCAGGGACGCCCCGCACCGCAAGCGAAGAGGGCGCCCGGAAACCTGATGGCCGCAGCCGCAAGCCTCCAGAAGTCGATTATGTCTCCTGGGAATAGTTGATCGCATACAACATTTACTCTTCCCAAGAGGTATGGCGTAGCTTCTAAAATTAAAGTTTATTTTATGGTAGTTTTTTGTGGTCATAATTGATGAAGCCGATGCACAAATTGCGGAGGAAACGAAATGGAGAAAGGTATAGGAAATGTGCAGCAAACAAAATGAAGAAAGCACAGAGCATTACCGAGAGGTGGTGGGAGCAGGGAGAAACTGTAGGGGCGACGGAGACGGCAGTCGGGGGATGTCCCAGATGTCAGGCAGAGGGGCGGAGATCTACATAGCAGAAAGCAGAGGATGAGAGTGCATGGTCATATAGCAAAGGAGGACCGAAGCTTACAATTCGGCGAGAACATAGAGGAGGACGTACCGCCCAACATTCCTCAATTTAGATCAATCTTCTTCTTCTTCTGCGCGGCGGCTCCGCGTAAATCTCTTCTTCCTTCTCATTGAATTAAATGCATTATTAATCTTGCTTTATTTACAAATGTGTTACTGTGTGTTATGTACTGACATTAATTTAAAGTGCGTATACACTGAACGTTGTCATTCTTCGCCGCAAATTGGTTCCCTCGCTGGTAGACAAGTGTACTTCAATTTAAAAATTTGCAATATCCGGGTGAAAGTCTTCGTCAGCCATGATGCGCAAGAAGGATCTCTCCTGTTCATGAGCAACGAACTCGAGTACAGCGGCGATGTCCCACTAGAGATGCGGGTAAGTTCCCTAAAAATACTTTTCTGCTGCGGCTTCCTCCTCCAAAGCTCTGTCCCGCACCTTGCAGTTTTCTCATATGTGCATTTTTTCCCTTTTTCGTTTAATTCTGCCTTGCTTCAGCTGCCACCGGTGCTTTATATTCAGTTCTCCCTTTGAAGAGCAGATGCTTCCACCCGTGCTTCAGCGAAGAAATTGTTGGCATTTGTTACCCTTCTTAGTCTCAATTGAAGCAGTTTGAGATGGTATATCTCTCTCTATCCTAATCTGCTTTTGATGTCATGAATTGATTTGTTTACGTTTGTAGATTGTCTCTTTTTACCTATAATATGCACATAACCTATACTATTACTGAGAACTTTATAGTTCGATTCATAGTTGATAGGGGTGAGAGGGGTTGACAACCTTCAAGCTGAGAGGAGGCATGGTCTTCAGCTGGAGGGGCAGAGGTGTTTCCTCGATAAGAGCATTAGAATAACACTGTGGAGTGGACACATTCAACTACAATTGTGTTCTCACAGCTCAAACAAGTCTGATAATGATGATGCACGGCGGCACCATTTCCAATGGCTATACGTTTATTGAGAAGAAATGACGTGCATAATATAGATCAACTTCTCTCTTCATATATAATCAATTATTTCAAAATTTTTTGTGTATATTGTGGTGAGAAAATATACATGTTGTTCATCTAATAATACCCTGTTTCTGTTCCAGTTGGGTCTACGCTGCTTTGATAAAATCTTAGATCATATGAATCTAATCTGAAACCAGCTGCTTTTAAGTTGACTGCTGACATTAGAGAAGGCTAGGGCCAAGAACGTGTTCAGCATTTAATTTCACAATGAAAAAATATAGTCATCCCGCCACTTATATCCAATTAATTCAACAATGAAAATTTCTAGACTATATTATTACTGTCTTCCTCCGATTTTTTATTTTAAATTTTTGATTGTGTAATACTTATTTTGCTTCAGGATTTTGGAGAGACCATACATTGTGGGTCTGCTGCTGAAACATTGACGGTATGGATGAATTGAGACTACTCTTTAGTGTTGGATTACCGTGATTGTGAGTAGTTTTTTGCGAGTTAATCTTCCCCGATAGTTCACCGATTTTAAAAACAATAACTGTTTTAAAAACAATATATGTTTTGTTTGTTTTGTTTTTTATTCAAGAATCATTGATTTAAAGATGATAGGAATTATTTAACTTCTGTGGTTTCTTTCGCTGCTTCTTCGTTGTCACTTCAAGCACTATGATGATTATTAGTGCATATAAGAATTTGATGAACGTGACTTACGGTTGCGGTGCCGAGCCGGTGAATTGCATTAAAGCGGGGCCCGCTGCTATGCGGTCGAAGGCCGCCTGGAGCATCAGGCACGGGCGAAGCCCGTGCGCAGGCGGGCGAAGCCCGCCTGTTGCGGCCGAAGGCCGCCCGAGAGCATCGAGCACAGGCGTAGCCCGTGCTAAGATGCTCGTATACATATATGTATATATATATATATATATATATATATATACATATATGTATATATATATATATACATATATGTATATATATACATATATATATATGTATATATACATATATATATATATATACATATATATATATATCTTTACCATATATAAAGAAATACTGTGCTCTACGAATATCATGAGTTTAAAATTCCACAAGTCGTCAGATCATGACTTCATAATTTAACAACCGTCTGATCGAGCATAATAAAATCACTCTATGTTTCACATTTTAGTAGGTCTCCTAAACCTACTAATAGAGTGTCCTAAACCTATGTGAAATTACGATTTTGCCTCTGTAACTCTTAAAAATCGGACCCCTGGCTTTTAAAATTATATTTAAATTCAAACGCGGCTATCATGATTTGATCCCAGGACCTGAAGGACAAGAGGAACAATTCTATCCAATGAGGCAATGAGACTACTGTGATAACAATTCAAATAATTTATACTTATATTTTTATATTTTATGTATTTTTATATAAAAAACTATAAATATAGATATAATATAATGCATTATTACATATAAATAATTAAATATATTATATAATATATATAATAATTATATATATTATTCATTATATATATACATTTATAATTATAATTTTAAATTTTGTTATTTGTAAAATTATATTTACTATATCTTTTTCTTAAATTATCGTCGTGGGCAGGCAAAGCCTGCTGGGGGTGAGTCGAGTACAGTTGCGCTAGATCGTAGTTGTGGGCCGGGTACAGTCGCGCGGGACTGTAGGGGCGGGCCGGGTACTGTCGCGATTGATAGTAGGTGCGGAGCCCCGTGTCGGGTACTCCTCCGCTCGATGAGGAAACAACACATTTCAGCGTTGCAGGAGAGCTCCGAGGAAATTGAAGAGTAGATGGACAACCTGAATTTGTAAAAGTGTAATTTTTTTTTTCTTATCATTAAAAATAATAAATTCCATTTTTTTCCTAATTTTATTATGTAAAAGTGTAATTTTGATTTTTTAAATTTCAATATTAATAAATTGTTTTATTCAATTTTTTATTTCAAGTTTTATTTTTTAAATAAAATGGTTTTTTTTAAAAAAATAAGGGCCCGGCCCGGGGGGCCGGCTCGGGCCCCTTCCCGGGGTCAAAGCCCGAGCCCGGCCCGAGCCTCATAAAGGAAGGGCCCGGGCTCGACCAGGTTTGCAAAAGCCCGGGCCTGATCAGGCCCGGGCCGGGCCGGCCCGGTCAGGCCTTTTGCACGCCGACGAATCCAGGGAGGCCGGTGGCCGGCGACCCCGCACCCGCCGGGGGCCGGCGACCCCGCACCATATATAAAGAAATACTGTGGTCTGTGAATATCATGAGTTCAAAATTCCACAAGTCGTCAGATCATGACTTCATAATTTAACAACCGTTTGATCGAGCATAATAAAATCACTCTATCTTTCACATTTTAGTACGTCTCCTAAACCTACTAATAGAGTGTCCTAAACCTATGTGAAATTACGATTTTGTCTCTGTAACTCTTAAAAATCGGACCCTGGCTTTTAAAATTATATTTAAATTCAAACGTGGCTATCAGAATTTGATCCCAGGACCTGAAGGACAAGAGGAACAACTCTATCCAATGAGGCAATGAGGCTACTGTGATAACAATTCAAATAATTTATACTTATATTTTTATATTTTATGTATTTTTATATAAAAAACTATAAATATAGATATAATATAATGCATTATTACATATAAATAATTAAATATACTATATAATATATATAATAATTATATATATTATTCATTATATATATACATTTATAATTATAATTTTAAATTTTGTTATTTATAAAATTATATTTACTATATCTTTTTCTTAAATTATCGTCGTGGGCAGGCAAAGCCCGCTGGGGGTGAGCTGAGTACAGTTGCGCTAGACCGTAGTTGCGGGTCGGGAACAGTCGCGCGGGGCTGTAGGGGCCGGCCGGGTACCGTCGCGATTGATAGTAGGGGCGGAGCCCCGTGTCGGGCACTCCTCCGCTCGATGAGGAAACAACCCATTTCAGCGTTGCAGGAGAGCTCCGAGGAAATTGAAGAGTAGATGGACAACCTGAATTTGTAAAAGTGTAATTTTTTTTATTATCATTTAAAATAATAAATTCCATTTTTTTCCTAATTTTATTCTGTAAAAGTGTAATTTTGTTTTTTTTTAAATTTCAATATTAATAAATTGTTTTATTCCATTTTTTATTTCAAGTTTTATTTTTTAAATAAAATGGTTTTTTAAAAAAATAAGGGCCCGGCCCGGGGGGTCGGCTCGGGCCCCTTCCCGGGGTCAAAGCCCGAGCCCGACGCGAGCCTGATAAAGGAAGGGCCCGGGCTCGGCCCGGTTTGCAAAAGCCCGGGCCTGATCAGGCCCGGTCCGGGCCGGCCCGATCAGGCCTTTTGCACGCTGGCGAATCCAGGGTGGCCGGTGACCGGCGACCCCGCACCCGCCGGTCGCCGCCCTGTAAAAAAATTTGCGCGCGGGCAAATTCTTTTACAGGGCGGCTGACGGCGGAGGCCGGCGGGTGATCTTGGGCGGCCGGTGGTCGGGGACCCCGCACCCGCCGACAGCCGCCCTGTAAAAAAATTTGCGCGCGAGCAAATTTTTTACAGGGCGGCGGCCGCCGGGTGCGGGGCGGCCGGTGGCCGGCGACCCCGCTGCTGCCGGCCGGCCCCGGTAAATTGTGTGAACTGTAAAAAGGGTGAACAGGATGGTTCATCATTGCTATCAGACGGCTCTAGAACCAGGCCCGCACGCCCGTTTTTATAATCGCCCGTACACGATTATATATATAGAATGTCCCGTAATTTCTCAATATATTATAGAGATCTTTCCTACTGTAACAATCGAGCAGAAGCTTTCTGATGATCAGACACTCCCAAGTTGGAGTAATTTTTGGGTACGGTACTCGCACAGCTACAGTGCCGTGCGAGTACCGCATCCAACCGTTCGATTGAACAGTGATGCACTCACACAAATCTTGATGGGCTTCGATTGAGCAGCGATGCACTCGCACAAATCTTGATGTGCTAGTATACGGCTGGATGGGTACTCGCACGGCACTGTAGCTGTGCGAGTACCGTACCCAAAAATTACTCCCCAAGTTGACACTGAAAAGGCTACAACATCATAGTAGATCCTTTTTGTCTTTCTTATCTGTCAGTCTTCTTTTTGCAACATCCTTATCCGACACGTGATTCCCCTGGCACTCTGAAATCTAATCTGAAAGTGAGCATCCTCTCGCCATAACATTCCCCCGTTGGGTCCAAAAATTCCTCTTAAAGACCGAGGATCAACTCAGGAGCAAACATCAAGAGCATAGTAATAGATGTGATTGTGGATTTCCCTCCTGGATAAAGAGTGGAACAAAATGCACGCATCGGTTGAGCAATTCTAGAAAATCAGACCTCCAAATGGGCCTCGAATCTTAGCTCAAAGAAGACAATTTGTGATGATATCGACCCGCGGGATTCGTGATATTTAATTTGGATGTTCTGTAAATGTACGGAGTGTTATATAAATTTGTTGCGTGTTGCTTTGCCCTCTTCCAGTCCGGAGAATCGAATCGTCACGTCAAACATGCAAACGGTTAAAAAAGTGTCAGCAACAGAGACGACAGGAGTTTTTATGTGGAAAAATCCGGGAAAAAAACCATGGGGTCGGCTCGGTGCAGACAAAATCCATTAATTTGCTTGAGTTTACACGGGTTAAAATATTTGAGATGGTGACAGGTCACCACTCGGATTACAAGTACTTTAAAGTAAAAAAAAATGCAAAATCTTTCTTGCCGCTCGCAAAAGAGGCTTTGAGAGCAGACACTGGAGAAGGGGCTGGAGAAGGCACTGAGAATAGTCAGAATCGTCCAGATAATATTTTCCTAGAGAATATAAAAATATGTTTGATGGGGTTCTCTCTGAATTTTCCAAGACTAACAGGAAAGGATTTTAGCCAATGACACGGGAGCAAGCAAACCCGGCCAGACGAGTCGAGTGCAAAAAGCCGCGCTCACCCAAAATGCCCAAAACCATCCGAGAAGGGGACAAAATCACTCGCACCCCCGCCAGAGCACCAAGACAGCCGGCGCAGAGAAGCACCCCGCGCGGCCTGCGCGCGCACGGCCGCGCTTCGCGCTGCCGAGCAGGGCCATGCTTCACGCGACCGCATGACACGAGGCGTGCACTGGGCGTTCGCGCAAGGCTACTGCGCCGCCGCATGGCCATGCAAGGCCACACGATTGCGCAGGGCCGCGCACCGCGCGACCGCGCAAGGCCACACAGTCGTGCAGGGTCGCGCACCCTGCGGCCGCGCACAGCGCGGTCGCCCCTCGCAAGGCCGCGCACCACACGACTGCTCCCCGCGCTTCACGCGATCGCTCCACGCACGCGGCCGCGACCTCTCCCCGTGCAGTGGCGCCCAACGCGCGCACGCCAGTGGTGGCCGTCGCCGCCTCCGACAACCCTCGCCGTCTCTGACCGCCTCCGCCGACCACCTCCAGCCAGCGCCGCATCCGGGAACCTTGCACAGGCCGCCCGAACTGCCCGAAAGGCACTCCCGTCATTTCGACGAAATTTATGATACAGGTGATCAAAACGGAGCGACGTCATTCGCCATCACAAATCAACCCCCGACGCAATTACCGCCATAACCCTCTAGAAAACTATAAATAGGCCCCTGAACCTTCATTTGAAAAGAGGCAACTTCAAAGTCAAGTGAAAACTCTGAGATTTTCGGGAGGGATCGTGGATTTAGGCCGATTCTTCGCTCATGAATTCTCACCGCTCTTCTCCTTGCACTAAGGTTTCAACACGCTCTAAGTCATGTCAACCGCCTTTGCGTGAGCGCTCCCAAAAAGGCTCTACATCAACGAGAGCGCTTCCGACAGAAGCTCCGCGGACTTAAAGAACTTTCTAGTCGGAACGCTCCCACCAAGGTTCTGCGAGCTCGACATCATTCCAAGGCCGGAGCGCTTCCATCGAGGCTCCAAGGACTTAGTCGTTTTTCCTCATTTTCTGTACTCTACACCTATAAAAGAGTAGCAGTCTGTCGCCCTCCAAGATTAAATCAATCTTTGTAAAATTCCAAAAAGCTAGTGGATTTTGGCTCGGCACAACTCCAACCACATAGTTTTTCACCTTTTTTTGGGTTTGCCACATAAAAATGATTTTTATCATTTGATGTGATTCACTTCGATTGTTTGCGTGCTCGGTCTAATTCCGAGCTAAGACGGTCTGATTTCTCCTGACCAGGGAAAGATCGGGCAAACCGTAATAAATTGGCGCCATCTGTAAGGTGTTCCCAAAAGCTCTGACAAGTTTCAACACCCCCAACTAGCAGCAATGACAAATGGAAACGCACAAACTGCTAGTAACGTGGCACTAGAGGAGCACACCAATCCAGCCCCCCAGACTTGCCCGCATTCAACACCCCACTTCAGGGAGAATCCACCGTCACCGCATCTCAAGCATCAGAGGAGGAATGCAGACGTCTGATAAGGGAGTGCCATACAAGAATTCTTGCCATGCTAGGAATCTTACGGGCTCGTCGCGCTCCCAACACGGGTATCACTACTGAAGGCCAACCTTTGTTGATCCCAAGTCAGATGATGCTTGAAGGCACTGCCCGCACAAAGGATCCTGTCACAGATGCGTGGTTTGGCATTGATGGCTCCACACACCTTGCATTGCTCGAGGCGCTTCCCCGACACGCACGAGAGAATTCTCGTAAGGAGGCCACCGCTCAGGCCGATAAAGAACTCACTCGCAAGGAAGTGAGGCACGTGATCAAAAAGGAATACGGATGCGGGGGGCACCAGGACACAAACGTGTGACGCCCCATCGACCTCATCTCCCTGCTAGCTCCATCAGTCCTAGCATATCACGTTCCGCCTAGGATCAAGTTACGCGACTTCGAGAAGTTTGATGGGACAAGCGATCCTCTGGAGCACATCAAACACTTTTAAACTATCATGCACATGTACAATGCCCCAAACCCGCTCTTGTGCCTAGTATTCCCGACAGCTCTGAAGGGGGAGACTTACACTTGGTTCAGCTCCTTAAAGGAGTGGGAAATCAAAACTTTCGCAAAACTAACTCAACTTTTCACAGAGGAGTTTATCGCCAACCAATAAATCGTTTGAGACCCCTCACACCTCACTAGCATCCATTAGATCGAGGGAGAATCACTCAAGAATTTCTTTCGCAGTTTCACGCGGAGGCACGACAGATTCTGGGGGTTAACCCTGACTCCTTCGCATAACTTTCCTCAGAGGACTCATACCGGGAAAATTCTACTCCATGATGATGAGCGAAACACCGCATAGGTATCGTAATCTCGTCCACCGAGTCAAGGCTCAAATCACAGCAAACAAAGCAATCAAAGCGCATCAGCTACACAGTGTCTGTTGGAGCATGTGTTCCGCGCTTCTTAGTTTGAGAATAAGAAATCCCGGATGTATTTGATCTTGGTATGTGTTTTAAATGTGCAGGGATAACAACATTTCTATGTACAAAAGAAAGGCTGAGCATGACATTGATGAAAAGGAAAACTGCGTTATCACTGGCGATAACGCTACCGCGGGCGATAGCACAATCAGTTCCTGCTGACGTCAGCCTTAATCCGCACGTTGCCGCGCACGAAGTCACGGTTCAGCGATATCGCGGGGCGATACCGATGTCGCCGAGCGATATCCCACGATCGTCACGTTCTCCGCTCAGATCTGAAAATCAGCGCGACGTGTGCCACGTGTCAAGCAACGGAGAGTTATCACTATCGCGGGGCGTTAACGCTACCGCCGGCGATAGCATGAAGTGATATATACGGCCAAAAATTTCAGGGAAGAGTTGGATCGTGCAGAGATTTGTTTTCCCAGAGAATCTTCAGAGCCTTCATCTCCGTTTCCAGACGAACTCCCTTGGTCTGTTGAAATCTCAAGAGCGAAGGAGATACGACCGTACGTTCAAGATTGGAGATCTTCTCGTTGGTCCACCATCATCTTCAGAGCTCGTGATTTTGAGGGAGTTTTTTTTTTAAGTTTTACTATTGTACTTTCATTTTCATTCTTTATCTTTGTAATTGGGAAGGGAAAATCACCACCTTGTGTGTGGTGTCTAAGTCTGTGTGTGGCTTAGGGACAAATCACCACCTTGTGTGTGGTGTCTAGGTCCGTGTGTGGCTTAAGAGTAAATCGCAGCGTTTTGTGCAGCGTCTAGATCATAGGTTTGATTTAGGGGGAGGCTAGTAGCCATATCTAGGGAGATATTGACTATAGCCTACCGGTTCTTGGGAGAAGGATCGGTGAAAAAGCTAAAAACTATTATCGTTGTAAGCCTTGATTTCAAGCTTTATTGGAATCATTTTACATATATATTTTGGAGAAATAAAGTCTTGTTTTTCATTTCATTGATCTGTCTCAAACATAGTATCTAGTTTCATATTTTATAAAAAGTTAAAAAAACTTTAAAGAGCCCTTATTCACCCCCCCTCTAAGGGCGCCACAAGATCCTACAGTGTCTTCACCAGCGATGACAATAAACTAGTCCTCAACATTTGAAAGATTTTCATTTCAGTCTCAAATAAACGACAATAAGTTTTTTCATTTACTTTAGGTCACGCGATCTTATTCCTCTCCCTACCACACGCTAGCTCCACCTCAAATATTCCACGGGACGAATCCACGGTGCGACCACACAGTGTCTTCACCAGCGATGACACGGTACCCGGCGACCGAGTGATACCACCACAGATGCGGAGATTCCAGGTGATACCACCACCGGGGTGGTGATTCCAGCAGGTAACCGTGTTTTAGATATTGAGGTTTTGATGTTTTAGAAATTCATGTAAGAACATTGATCTCTAATTTCTATTTTTGGGTTTCTGCGATTTAGTCATCAGAGTTTCTAATAAACCTCTGTAGAGCCTATTCGAACCGAAATCCAGCAGGTAATCAAAGTTTAATGTCGAACAATATAATTTTGACTGTTTTTTGACACTGTTCAGATTTTGACCCATTTTGTCATTTATTTCTGCAATGTTAAGATTTTTTTTTGCAATGTCGAACAACATGATGTTAATTAGGACTGAATTTTTTTTCGCCAATGTTCAGATTTTTTACCGGTAGATGGTTGGAGAAAATTCAAAAATATGTGCTATGTTCAGCTTTTTTAGTCCCTTTAATATTTCCGCAATGTTCAGTTTTTTCCCGTAACTTTTCTGTTGTTTTAATGTCATAACTCATTTATCTAGTTAAATAGGACTGAAATTTAAAGTTATGATAAGGTTGAAGACTGATTTGATCAAAATAAAAGGTTGGGGACTGGAATTTAATGAGTATTTTGCCTTTTTTTGGGGCGCTGCTATCCGCACCGCAGTTTTAGCTATTCGCACCGCACTTTCTTCTAAGTTTTCATATTTTTTTTTGAAAATACGCTTTGTACATGCATTTTTAGGAAAAGTTTTCAACACAAAAGTTGTAGATCTCGACGATATCCACAGCTTTCGTGTTGAACACTTTTCCTAAAAATGTATGTACAAAGTGTATTTCTAAAATGCGCGAAATCTGAATGTATTTCCCAAGTACGGCTTGTACATGCATTTTTAGGGAAAGTGTTCAACACGAAAATTGTAGATCTCGTCGAGATCTACAACTTTCGTGTTGAACATTTTCCTAAAAAATACATGTACAAGACGTATTGTTAAAAGACACAAAAAATTAGGAGATAGTAATTTGCGAATAGTCAAAACTGTGATGGTGATAGCATCGGCCTTTTTTTGTTTGTTATCATAATTTTCAATTAAACTAAATAAATATATAAAGTTATGACGTAACATAAAAGCCGTTACCGTGGGACTGTGCGAAGACTGAAATAATACCGAACGTAGCCAGTTAATTACGAATACTTTTGATTTGGGATAGAGTTACAATTACCCTAAATAATTAAATATTTTTTCAAAAAAAAAAACTTGCAGCAGATTAGGAAGCTGGCACGTGACTACAGCCAAGAAGTGATGGACAGCTGGTATTATTTATCCCTCCCCTCCCGGATTAGTACGGAGAACTACGCGGTAGAGTTCGATCTAATGTGTGTGAGTGATTCTTCTCATCAATTTTATTACAAGATCAATTCAACCGTTAAAAAGACAAAAAAATAAATAATAAAAATAATTATAAAAAACAAAAAATCTGGCGCAATGGATTTTAATTCAATGCGTGAGATGAATCAAACTCCAGTCTCACTGTATAGTGTATAGTTGTCCGTAAGGGGATCCAAAGCCCCCGGATTATATGGCTAGATTCTTTTGGAACCTAAGGAGTAGGGACTAATCCATCATTTCCCAAACCAGCATCCCCATAAAAACTATTTTTGTATCCACCTGCTTTATTTAAATGCTTAATAACTATATAATATATATAATAATAATATTAATATATATGTTTAAAATATTAATATTAATATGATATGTACATCGCAGTTTTGTCTAATCGCACCGCACTTTCTTCTAATTTTTCGTGCCTTTTAGAAATACGTTTTGTACATACTTTTTTAAGAAAAGTGTTCACCACAAAAGTTGTAGACCTCGTCGAGATCTACCAATTTCGTGTTGAACATTTTTCCTAAAAATGCATGTACAATGCGTATTTCCAAAATGCGTGAAAACTGAACGTATTTTCAAAGTACAGCTTGTTCATTCTTTTTTAGGAAAAATGTTTAACACGAAAGTTGTAGATCTCGACGAGATCTACAACTTTAGTGTTGAACACTTTTCCTAAAAATGCATATACAACATGCATTTTCAAAAGACGTAAAAAATTAAAAGAAAATACGATACAACGAGCTAAACTGTAGTGGGGATATCAGCTACCTATTAAAATCCAGTTTTAGAGTTTATGACTTTATGTTTTCTCTGGGCGTTATTTGCCTATTTTTAATCGTGAGAAATTTATTTGAAGAATGATATTTAATTATTTGGAGAATTTTTAGACGTATTTATCAAGGTTTTGAGATGTGGGCCCGAGATGATAATTAATTTTACATTCCTATTAACTTTATGAATTTGAAAATTAATTTATTTCATCATTCAAAGGTTCTCATATGTACGTAATTACTTCTAAATGGCTGCTTTAAACTTTGTATAAAAAACAATTCTAATCCTAAGCTAATAATACAGCAAAATTTATAATAAAACTCAAGCAGGCTCCGTTTGGCAAGGCTTTGGCAGTTGTGAATGCCGACGTTAAAAGCTGTCGTTCGTGAACGCTCAACCTCGCCTAAGAAACTTAATTCATATCCATTTTTATGTTCAAAAATAGTTTTTTTTTCTTGATGACGGACTGACGGTCATATATAACCGTTGTTATAACAAACATATATTTTATGATGGTCAGATTTTGTTCAAACTCATCCGAACAAAAACACCGCACCAAATGGAGCCATAAGCTAAGTATCCTATAAATTTATATTTACTATTTTTTAAAATTGTTCCTAATGATATTGTAAGAACAAATTTCAGTGGATATAAATTTACAGCAATTTTTATGATCAAATTAATCAAAAATTGGCACACAAATGATTTCAAATTAATGTACTTATATTAAACTCTTCAGTAAATTTTTTAAAACTTTTTTTAAAAAATAAATATTATTTAAAACAGATCATGCTAATTATTTGTCGCTCTTTAAATATTTCTCAATTTTCTTGTAGAGTTCTCGCCTCTCGCTAACTTTGTACTCATTAATTGTTTCGTTATTTTAAATTTTAAATATGATCAATCATGTATGGGGATTGGGGCTACACGGAAGGGCGACTACTCTTTGGAATGAAGAAAATAATTAGGTGCGGGCAACGTTTATAAAAAGCCGCACGAAAGGTTGCATCGCATGGTAGAAATTTTTTTTCCTGCGCTACGAATTCTCAGAGGAAGGAGAGCAGGTAGTGCAGGAGCCGTCTGATAGATTTTAAAGAACGGATTTTATTTGTGTTTTGTTTGTTTTTTTATTATTGTAAATCACAAACTTTGGATTTAAGGCTGGACGGCTTGGATCTCACTCACTCACAGAAGAGGGAACGCTACTTGTACGAAACAATTACTACTAATGTTGAGGTATACTGATTATATAAATGTTATAGATGCTTAACGGGTTAGGTTTAGAATCCGGATGACATCCAATAACTCGTCGTCGGGATTTAGGGTTAGACCTATAAATACCCCATGCTGGAGGCAATGTGGAGGCTCGTTCCAAACTTGGCGGCCACGCGGGATACTTCGAGCGCACTAACATTCTCGAAGTCTGTTGTTGGTGTTGTCCTAGCCCCCTCTCCCATGAACCCCCGCCGTTCCCGTTTTTTCTTTGAGAATAGGCGTCGATGCTCCCCCGATGCGTGAAATCAGCCGCCGCATCTCTCATTCGGGAAGGGAACAAGGATCGTCGTTGTTGTTCTCCTCAACTTCCTGTGGCTGCAGTTCGAGATTGAAAAAGACTCGCACAAGTTTTTTTGTGGCCGATCGGGAAGAGGAAATGAAAACCGATCATGATTTTCTGCGCAAGTCCAGCCTCCATTCGCGATTCGCCGGAGGAGAAACACTAAAATCCAGCCCCATTTGCCTGCGCTTTCAGTGAATTGTTTGCCTGCGATTTAGGTCGTCGTTTTTGGATCCCGGCTGCTGTCGATCGTCGCCGTTCGAGAATAGGATACGCAATCCCGTTGGGATTCCGTAATAGTCACAACCATTTTTATCCCCGCCGATCCAGCAAGGCACTCAAAGCCAAATCCCATGGCCTAAGTGGAAGTTTGCCTGGATAAATCCTGTTAAAATCAAATTTTCTCTGACAACAGTCAACCTAACCCAGTTGGAATTGTCTTTGTAGGAGCACTACTTTCTTCTCCGTGCCATTTGTAGGATCCTAGTATTGTTGTCTTCAAATTCATGGAAGAACAATCTGAAGGAGGTTGCGACCTTGGAGGATTTATTGTCGCTGTGATTTGGAGGAGCAAACAATTTTTCTGGATTAGATTCGAAGATTTCATCGTCTTCGTGGCTCAGGTAACCTCTTTCTAATTTTTTCTACGTGTGCTTTAGTTTCCTAGTGAAACTTAGAAATTTGGAAAGAGATACAATGTCGAAGGGAAATTCATCTGTTTCGATGATCAAGCTGGAAAAATTCTCCAACTCAGAATTTAGTGCTGGAAGCGGAACACACAGCTCGACATGAAATACTTGAATATCTTTTACACTGTGCAGTCCGATTTTGAGTCTTTTAAAGGAGGAGATGGTGAGTATCACTGGATCAACGATAAAGATTTCTATCGTGATTACCTGCTAAATTCTCTCTCCAATAAACTAGCCGAGACATACATAAAATGAAAATTACAAAGAAGATCTGTGACGCATTGGAGGAGCCGTTCAGAGAGGAAGAGAACATGTCCAAGACGCATCTGGTGGACAAGTTCATGGTATTTACCTTCACTGAAGACATGGAGATACTTTCTCATGTGGCAGATTTTGATACTCTTGTGGACAAGCTGAGCAGTGAGGACATCCCTCAGCCGGATGAGTTTATTGTAGGAGCCATAATTTTCAAGCTGCCATCGGCAGGATACTCCTTCAAGACTGAGATGTATCGGAAAAAATGTAGGTCAGTCTAAAAGACCTCAAACGCTTCATCCGCATTGAGGATGAGAACCAGACTAGGCACGCTATGGAGACAATTAGTAAGCAAAACTCCATTGCTAACATGATCACGGACCCTAAGTGTAAGTCTAAGCTTGGAAAGACTAGACCACCCTCCAGTGCACTCACAGTTCCCGACACTAGTAGGAAGACTAAGAAATTTTAAAACAAGTGCTACAACTGCAATAAGTGGGGTCATTATGCTTCCGAGTGCAATTAACTCAAAAGGGTTGAATCCAGCACACTGAAGCCTGATAATAAAGCAAATATGGTTTATCAGACTGTGTCTGCCAACTTTGTTGCGATGGTTGGCAAGGGGAAGGTCAGTACATAGTGGTGGCCCGATTCCGGTGCTATCTGCCACGTCTGCAATGATTCGGTGCTTCTGGAGGATGTCGCTGCAGTAAAAAGGGACTGTCACTGTTGCAAACAGTGGAGTAGCTGGCGTGTTGAAGGTGAGAAATGCGACTCTGCTACTTTCCTCAAGTACACGCTTAGTTTTGAAAAATGCTAAATTTATACATATATTATATGCTAATTTAATTTCAATTTGTCTGTTATGCGATGCTGATATGTCGTTTAATATTAGTGGTGATAGAATAACTTTAATGATTCACTCACATTATTTTGGTTGTACTTATATTGTTAATGAGATGTATAGATTGTGTCTAGCAAACGAAATAGTAAACCAAGTTAGTTCAAATCTGGTAGATCCTAAGACTTTGCATGCCAGACTAGAACATGTGAACTATAGAAAACTACTGTTGCTAGCTAAACTCATAATATTTCTCTAGACACAATAATCAAATTTGATAAATGTGAAATTTGTGCTCAAATTAAGATAACTAGAACATCTTTTTTTCAGGTTTCTAGGAACACATAATTACTAGAGTTAATACATTTTGACATATGTGACTTCAAAAGTTTTGTCAGAATAGGAGGTCAGAAGTATCTTATAACTTTTATCAATGACTACTCTACATTCAGTCACATTTATCTCCTTAAATCCAAAGATGAAGCTTTTAAAAAATATCGTGTATTCAAAAATATGGTTGGAAATCAACTAGACATGAAAATAAAAAGACTGAGAAGTGATAAAGGAGATGAATATGTCTTGGGGGAGTTCAGAGATTTTCTTGTCAGCATTGACATAATTCTTGAAAACACGATTTTGTATTCATCGCAATCAAACGGTATCGCCGAGAGGAAAAATAAGAGTTTAACAGAAATGTTAAATTCCATGTTGTTAACTACTGACATGTCAGCGACCTATTGAAGTGAAGCTGTACTCGCGACAAATCACATTCTTAATAAAGTTCCTTACGCTAAGTTGAAACAAACACCCTATGAGCCTTGGTTTAAGAGACCTCCTAGATTTTATAATCTTAAGACCTGAGACTGCATCGCTTATGTTAGGATAGCTGACTCTAGAAGAGATATAATTGGACCTAGGACAAACACATGCGTCTATCAAAGATGTGCAGAGGATAGTGTTGCAGATAAGTTTCTATATCTCTTAACTAATACTCTAATAGAATTTAGAGATGTATTTTTCTTTGAGTATAAGTTTCTTAAAGATAAAAACATGATGCTTACAGGTCTGTCAGCGACTAGTACTGAGACTACAAGGCAAGACAAAGAATTTTTGACATTGAACCCCTAGACACTAGTGGTTTAGCATCTTAAAGGTTATCTAATTGAGAACGAGTGTCTAAAAGCTTCGGTACAGACTTTGTGACTTATCAAGTTGAATTTGATCCATCTACCTATAAGGAAGCGATGCTATCTGAGGATTCTTTATTATGGAAAGAAGCAATAGATGATGGGATGAAGTCTCTCCTACAAAACCACACTTGGACTTGGTTAACTTGCCCAAAGGGGATAGAACTATTGGTAGTAAGTGGGTTCTGAAAAAAAAAGTTGAATCTTGATGGGAGTATCAATAAATATAAATCACGTCTAATTGCAAAATGCTTCACTCAAGTGAGTGGTGTAAACTACTTTGATATATACTCATATGTTTGTCACATTGTGATAATTAAGATTCTTCTCGTGTTAACATCTATTGAACATTTAACCGTACATCAGATAGATGTCAAGACTGCATTTCTTAATGGAGATCTGAACGAGGAGATCTACATGCATCAATCGTAGAAGGTCTTAAAAATAAGGTCTGTAAGTTGATTAAGTCACTCTATAGATTGAAGCAAGCACCTACACTATGGCACAAGAAATTTGACACTTGTGTTAAAGACATGAGTTTTAAATCTAACCTATTAGATAAATATCTGTACGTAAGAACAAGTTTAGATAAAATTGCAATTATATGTTTATATGTTGATGACATGATTCTGGGCACTAATCAGTCTGAGGTGGAAGACATGAAAGTTGCCTTAATGACGTAATTTATTATGACAGACTTAGGTGTAGTGAAAACCATCCTAGGAATGGAAGTGAACTTCACTGAAAAGGGTATTACCCTAATTCAGAGTCACTACATTAGAAATCTACTTGCGAAGTGATGTTACGTTAATATCAAAAACATTGAGACTCCATACGACTATAACAATAGATTGAAACTGAATGAAGGTTCACCTATTAGATAGTTGGATTACTTCAAACTCATAGGAAGTCTCATGCATGCTACAACTTGCACTAGACCTAACATAGCCTTTACGGTCGACATGTTAAGTAGATTTACGAGTAACCCTGGAAAAGACCACTGGGATGCCCTAAAAAGGCTAATACGATACTTAAAGGACACTAAAAAGTATGTTTTATGTTATAGTGGACATCCTCCTATGCTTGAGGGATATTTTGATGCCTCCTGATGCTTAGAAATTGCTGATTGTAGATCCACTAGTGGTTTTGTGTTTACACTAGGAGGAGCAGCAGTAGCTTGGAAGTCAAAGAGGCAGACATGCATTGCACTGTCCTCTATAGAATCAGAACTCTATGCTCTCACTTTAGCTGGAGAAGAAGCAGAGTGGATAAGAGATCTAATAATGGATATTCGAATGACGAAACTGAAAATGCACTCTATTTTGTTATATTGTGACAATCAAGCCACAAAGACAATTGTTATAAATACGTTACTCAATGAAAAGCAAATACATCTTAGGATGAAATATGCCTAGTTAACATATCTCACCAGTCAAGGGATAATCTCCCTTTTGGACGTGAGATCAAAAGATAATGTGGGGATATGGCGCAACCAACTCGCCCAAAATCCCGGATTGTTTGAGGACGACGCTACCACTCCTTTATGGAGCTGGCTACCCTAGGATCCACGGGTCGGCCAGTTAGGCCCTAGGGGACACACCCTTCTGTATCGACTAGTGTGGGCCGTAGCGCATCACACCGTACCTCCCAATGCCGGGGGCATTGATGGAACCCAACAATCCCCCCCCCTCCCAGCAACGACCCCAGGGTTTCGAACTCGTGACCTCCTCTGATACCACTTGTGGGGATATGGCGCAACCAACTCGCCCAAAAGTCCGGACTATTTGAGGACGGCTCTACCACTCCTTTATGGAGCTGGCTACCCTAGGATCCACGGGGCGGCCAGTTAGGCCCCAGGGGACACACCCTTCTATATCGACTAGTGTGGGTCGTAGCGCATCACGCTGTACCTCCCAACACCGGGGGCATTGATGGAACCCAACAATCCCCCCCCCCCAACGACCCCGGGGTTTCGAACCCGTGACCTCCTCTGATACCACTTGTGGGGATATGGCGCAACCAACTCGCCCAAAAGCCCGGACTGTTTGAGGACGGCGCTACCACTCCTTTATGGAGCTGGCTACCCTAGGATCCACGGGGCGGACAGTTAGGCCCCAGGGGACACACCCTTCTGTATCGACTAGTGTGGGCCGTAGCGCATCACGCCGTACCTCCCAACACCGGGGGCATTGATGGAACCCAACAATCCCCCCCCCCCCAGCAACGACCCCGGGGTTTCGAACCCGTGACCTCCTCTGATACCACTTGTGGGGATATGGCGCAACCAACTCGCACAAAAGCCCGGACTATTTGAGGACGGCGCTACCACTCCTTTATGGAGTTGGCTACCCTAGGATCCACGGGGCGGCCAGTTAGGCCCCAGGGGACACACCCTTCTGTATCGACTAGTGTGGGCTGTAGCGCATCACGTCGTACCTCCCAACACCGGGGCATTGATGGAACCCAACAGATAATATAGCAGATGTCCTTACCAAGAGTTTATATAAGGTTCTAACAACTAAAACATCGAGAAAGATGAGATTAAAGTACATTTAGTATGACTTAATACCTGCTTATATTTTAAATTTTAGAACCGTAGTCTGCTTACATTCAAGCATCTAGAGTTGAGTACACTGAAGTATTTCATATGCTATCTGATGAAAGCTAGAGATGAATAGTTATCAGTCATTTCAAATTTGATGACTTACGCAATTATTTTATTCAAAGACTGATTTGGATATCATTTCAAAAAAGAATACTGAAGTTGCTGATATGTGTCATAATATTATGATTATTAGTTATATCATTCCAAACTTGATGATATAATAGTCACAACTTTTTATATCATTACAAACTTGATGGTATAACACAAATAACAGATCAAATGGAGATTGAAGGAGAGAAAGTTGATTTCGACCTGGATGAAGATGATCTGCTATTTGCATAGATCAATTATCAGTTTGAGTTTTTATGTTATGCTTATTTTCAGGTTTGGAACCTTGCTTTGAGTTTTGTTTTATCAGTTATATAAAACTCATGTTTATGTTTTCTGGAAAAACTCATGTTTGGTCGTTATTAACCTTTGCTTTAAGTAACTTGTTTAGTTGTTTTGTGTTAACATCGATATACAATATAAGAAGAGATTGTTAATGTATATTGATTAGATGTTATAGGTGCTTAACGGGTTAGGTTTAGGATCCGGATGACATTCAATAACTCGTTGTCGGGGATTTAGGGTTACGCCTATAAATACCCCTGTTGGGGGCAATGTGGAGGCTCGTTCCAAACTTGATGACCACACAGGATGATTCGAGCGCACTAACATCTCACTCGTTCATCAATCTGTTTTTTAATAAGCACACCTGTCAGCTGTTCGATTATGTATCGGGCGGCGCACCTTCCTCCTGCACGATGGGAACTCGGGGGTTAAATTGTCATTTTTTAATGAACACCCGAGGAACTTCATTTACTTTTATGTTCAAACGAATGATGTTTGTTAGGTGATCCTTAACAAATGACAATTTACCCCATACGTCTACGACCGCCACGACCGTGCCAAACGGATCCTAAATGTATTTTTAATGAGTTTTCTATCACTACCTGCGCAAAATAGTGTAAAGAATCCCATTCTTGATCTTTTTCGGCTACCTACAAATATACATTGGGATGTATGCTTGAAGAATTCCATTTATTCGTTGTAAAGAATAATCCGACATCACAAAATTAATATAACAGTAGCTTTAGCTATAATTAAACTCTTAAGCTCATTGTTTGGGGTCCGGGGGAGGTAAAGTGCAGGAAATCGGACGGACGAGATCCGCTGCACTTTACCGTAAAGTACGATCTAATGGATGTGAGTGCGCTGGGATGCGTGCACATCCCAACGCACATACCTCAAAGCAGTGCGCGAGAGATCAAAGCGTGCACACATCTCCGCACGAGTGGAGATGCACTCGCACCCGTCAGATCTCACGCACTGCACGGTGCAGTGCATTTCCTGCACTGCACCACCCCCCGGACCCCATTGTTTGGGCCTTTGGGGTTCTAACATCCCATACAGCAAACTAAAAAAATTGACTTTCATTCTCATAACACATAATTTAAAAAGTGTCGAAGAGTTGGAGCAAAAAGGAAATACGAAATCAAGATTGACTGATGGAGCAAAGAGTTAAGAATGGTTGCAAATTACAAATTAATAAAATATCGTGCACTTAATATATAGCCAGAGCCCTAAGTCACTATTAATTATAGAGCAATGTTAATAGCACCCCTAAGTCAATATTAACAGTCATTTCAATGTGTTATTTTGATCTTTTTTGGAGTGCTATTAGCCAATAAAAAGGTGCTATTACATTGCCCTTATTTTAAATTATATGCTTGAGTTTTAACATGAATACACAATAAACTTACAAAGTTGAACGATCTTTTCGTTATTTTGAACGAAGAACAACGCTTTTGATTTATTTGATAAGTAATTGTAGGGGAATCAATACAATTTCTTGAAAGAAGATAACACTTTTCTTATGGTTACGGCATTAAATAGTACTTAGCCACGGGATTTTTTTTTTCACTAGGAGCTTGCATAATGGCTTATAAGTTTTCACTGGGGAATTGAGTTCAAGAATTTACACTCGAGTTGCATTGAATTCATTTGTTGGTATCGAAACTCGTTATCAAGAAGGTGAGAACATAGAATCAATATATGTAATGAAATGATTGACTTGAATACTAGTTTATATATATATTCACTGTTTAATAATGAAATGCAATTGTCTTCATCTTTAAAGAAATGCATGAATTGAATTAGCAAGTAGTCAGTTGCTACAAAATAAGATAATATCCCACACACACACACACACACACACGCACACATATATGTTTAGGAATTGAGATCGAATGTTGTAAGACCTAAGATCCATTGGAAACATAGAGGTTGTGAACCATTGTTCGTGAACGCCCGACCTCACTCAAGGAACTTCATCTACTTTTATGTTCAAAACTAGATTTTTTTTTTCTTGGTGGCAGCCAAAACCACTGTTATGCCAAACATACATTCTATGATGATGACGTTTTGTCCAAATTCACCAGAGCAAAAAAGTCGTGTCAAACAAAGCCAGTGTTGTGATAGAACTGTGGTTGCAACATATCAATGCTCCTACAATTGATCACAAAGATAATAAAATATTGCATAATATAAGATAATATGAAAGGGTCCTTTGCCCCGACGGTGACAGCGATGAACACGGTAGTTACGAATTATTCATCATAAGTTTAGCCTGTCATTTTGATCCGACGATTTGTTTGGAGAAAACATCATCATCACAAAATATATGTTTTGCATGGCAACAGTGACTGCTCCCCTAGAAAAAAATCAAACTGTAAACATAAAAAATGATTGCAATTCCTTAGGTGTGGTCGGACGTTCATGAATGATGGTTTGTAATCACTGTGATAACAACCGCCACGATCATGCCAAACGGCCCAAATCCTGTTGAAATCTGATATAGCGGAAGACGGGAAATCAGGCGCGGGAACACTCAACCTATCCGAGCCCAAATCAATCAGATGCAAAACAGAAGAGCAAGAATCTTGTACTATAATCAACTTCTTCACAATGTGAGACATACATGACGAGACATGATTCGTCGATGTATCAACAAACCAGAAAGAATACAAGGCAAAAGACCAGTTCGCGCGGACTCAAGGAGTAACCGCCTGAACTACTGTTGCACTACGGAGTCCGCTCAGTCCGCCTAGTCGACAGACCGGAACCAGGCCACGCGGACTGCCCGTTATTCCAATGCAAACTCTACTCGCCGATCTGCAGGCCGCCTAACGCGAGGTGCCTAGCCGCCAAACCGCACGATATGCTGCTGCCGAAATGAACAGGTCGCCAGAAGCGGACAACTTATTGAACCGGGAAACTAGTTGCAGAAGAGAGACTGCCTGACTGCAACCCACGACCTGTTGTTAACCAATGGTTGCTGTCCACAGAGTCCGCACTGTCCCTGACCGAAATCAGAACCAAGTCCCTGTCTTTCCAGCGCCATCCGCACAACCTGCACAGCACAAACTGGTCAACCTCTTCAAACCGCGCGGATACAAAAATTCAGTATGCAGCAACTATCCACGAGTTCACTTACTGTTCATTCATCCTTACTGTTGATGCGATAGGGGGGGGGGGGTCCTTTTATAGGCACGATGAGGAGTGTGGCCCCCGCACTACCCGATAGGATCACCACCTCATCTCACAACAAGCACCTAGTGTATCCGCAGGCCGCGGATACACATCCAGTACGCCGCGACCTGTGCAAGATAGCCAAACAGCCAACAACATCACCAAGGCCGGACAACAATCCTATCCGCCTTGTTGCCAAAGGCCAAGCCAGGGACAAGCCGCCACCAGCAGACTCTGCGGCATCAGCTCCTGTCCGCATGCCAGCGGACACCACTCTAGTCTGCATGCCCTGCAGACACAACTCCAGTCCTCCACTCCGAGCCCGCAGCCAAGGCACAAGCTGACAGCTGCCGGACTCGACAGACAAGGAATACAGTTTGCACGCCTAAGCGGATACTACTCCAGTCCGCACTCACCATGGTCGCAGCCAACCCACAAGTCAACTACTGCCGAGCTTGGCAGACTGAGAAGCAGTCCACGCTTAACCGCGTATTCTTCCCGGACTGAGCCAATATGGACTTGGTTCAGAACCACCCAAGTCCACACCACCGCCCACAAGGGCCAGTCCGCACTTACTTGCGGACACAGGCACTAGTCCGCCTGCCCCGGCGAACTCCATCACATGTCTGCTCAAACCAGCGAACTCTGCGACCTCCGCCAGCCGTACCATTAGAGCTAGACCAAGGCAACTTTCATGCTGGATTGCCGAGCTTCAGTCCAGTCCGCACCTTTCCGAACTCCGCAGATACAGAAGCTATCTGCCTAGTTACCTTCTGGGAATAAACTGCCTGCCGAGCATAAGAAGGCCTGGCTGGCCGCCACCTCTGTCCACATAGACCGCGCGAACAGACCGTCCAGGCCGCCAGGGAACAAGCCGCCTACAACAGCTCTGCCGACCTGGCTATCCGGCAGTCCTGTCCGCATAGAACGCACGGACAGGTTGCCTAGGTTGCCCATGTAACACCCCATATCCGTCGCATAGCATATAGCAGTAAGTCCGGCCGGGGCCCGACGCCATATACCACAGACAGACCGGGTGGTTACTTATGGAAACCATCCAACCAATCTCAACGTCCTACACAGAGCATTCTAGCGGAAGCAGTTTAAAAGATTTGTAAACAGAGAACCCAGCATCAAAGCACGAATGTTCACTAACACATAATAGGAATGTTATACAAAATACCCAAAACAAGCCTTAAGGCCTTACAAAATGTTTCACTTGAATATTACATGATTTACAAACCACGACACACAGGCCGGTCATACATGAATAAAAAAGTAAACACTTCCATTTGGGCCTTCGAGGGCCGGCTTCGCAAAAAGGGCTTTAGCCCGCTATTGACCGCTTGGTCCAGCTGCACCTGCAAGCAACAAACCACCGCACGGTGGCAAAACAAGGCAACGGTCAGCAATGCTGACCAAATTATAACGATCCCGCCCCCAACTCGGGGCGGCGATGCTCCTTCCCTGCATTTCATTAGCATAAGCGAGCAATGTATATCAATAGCCATTTCATCACAGACGTTGGCTCGCACGGCCACACGCCTCGTGCACTCAGGGCACATTCTCGGTGAACCGGTCGATGTCATGTCAATTAAAGCCATTAACATTCTGGACTCACCACCGCCACAAAGACGGCCAAACCTATGAGCAATTTGTCTTCTTGGCCTGGGTCACGACAATTTAAGCAATTGACCGCCGAAGACTGACATCTATGCCAACGGCAAGTGCCACGTAACCTTAGGTCTCTTTAACCGAATGACATAGAGCGGGTACGGTTCCATCTAACCCGTGCTCACATCGCAACGGCAATTTAAGCCATTTGCGCGGGTCAAACTTCCACCGAGTCCCATTCTATCACAAGTCACATAACCCGGTTATGTTCAAGTTGGCTCTCAAGCCACCAAGTTGGCAAGATCTCGTATCCGCCCAGTTTTCCGGGTGCACCTTTGGGTTAGTCCCCAAGGCTCCCTGCTGCAATCTACCGCGTAGAAAACCCGAAAAACAACCAATAGCACGGAGTCTTCTCCGGCCTTATGCAATGCAAAATCACCGATCCAGACTAACATGTCCGGGTAGGCTTCACACATCATGCCTATGTCCGTTCTCGCATACGGACTCTAAACAACGGGGACTTCACATATCTACCCGAAGGAACGCCTCCAACTCTCCGCAAACTCGCGAGAGCGGGCTTCCTATGCTAGGAAAGAGAGCTATTCGTGCTCAAGATGAGGATCGTTACCCTTGAGTTCCTCTTTGGTGCCATTGAAAAGTAATCGGATGGAAATCACCGCACTAACGTTGCCTCCGTGGATCCGGAGTCGGCTTGCGATTCGGAGCTCCGAAGCTCCTCCAATGGCGGATCTAGCTCCTTCTTCCTCCCTTGGCTCTCCTCTCTCTCCAAGGATTTAGAAAGATGATAAGGTATGAAAAGTGAGGGTTTTCCAAGTCCACTCACGGGTATATCCTCTCAGGAACAACCCCCAGCCATTGGATCTTCAGTTAAAGAAATGAACGGCTTCGATTCGGGGCTGAAATGCCCAATCTGGACCGAACACGGCCTGGCACACGCCCGTGTCCAGGGCCGTGTGCCGCAATCGCCGTCAAAATCGAATCACCTGGAACCTCACACGGGTATCGAACATGCCCGTGTTCGAGCTGACACGCCCGTGTTCCACCTGACACGGCCGTGTGGCCGGCCGTGTACCCCATGATTTTTCCCCATTTTCAACCCGAGCACTGCACGGGTTCTAGGACACGCCCGTGTCCTTACCCGTGTCACCTTGACACGCCTGGACCCCAGGCCGTGTACATGGGACACTTCGTCGAGTGAAGATCAACGACTTGATGAGACGGCCTTGGACACGCCCGTATCCTAGGTCGTGTGCCTTGTCTCGACGATCGTCGAGCGAATCTCGACGACTCCCCGGGACGATCGTCGACACGGGTCGACACGCCCTGCGACACGCCCGTGTCGCAGGCCGTGTGCCCACTCTCGACGAATCGTCGAGTAAATCTCGACGACTTCGCGGCTAAGTGTCGACACGGGTCGACACGCCCTGCGACACGCCCGTATCGCAGGCCGTGTGCCCACTCTCGACGAATCGTCGAGTAAATCTCGACGCCTTCGCGGCTAAGTGTCGACACACGCTTGGCACGCCCGGGGACACGCCCGTGTCCCAGGCCGTGTGCCTGCTGCCAGAACCCAAACTGGCCCAAAACGTCCCCCTTTTGCTCCTTTGAGTTTCGGGGCGTTACAACTCTCCCCCTCTTAAAAGAATTTCGCCCACGAAATTAAATAAAGGAAAGACACGTACAAAACCATAATTTGTACGTGAGCGGAACAACTCCGGATACTCGTCAAGCATAGTCTGCTCTCGCTCCCAAGAGAGCTCCTCACGACTGCAATTGTCCCACCGGACCTTGACCATCCTGATCTCTTTATTGCGTAGCCGCTTGACCTCCGAGTCCTCGATCCGCACGGGATTGACCTTTGTTGTTAGCCCACTATCCACCGGCACTTGATCAACCGCGATCACTTGCGTAGGCTCTTGCACCGCCTTCCGAAGCACCGAAATATGGAATACATCATGTAAACCACTAAGCTCCACTGAAAGCTTCAGCCGATAAGCCGCTTCACCAACTCGCTCCAGAACCTCAAACGGTCCAAGGTACCTCGGGCTTAGCTTTTTCAATCGCCGCACCCGCGAGACACCCTTGAACGGCTTGATCTTTAAGTATACATAATCGCCCACAGCGAACTCCACATTCCTGTGCTTGGCATTATAGTACTTTGCTTGCCGGTCCTGAGCGATAAGCAACCTCTCCCGAATGTTTCTTACCAAAGAAGTAGCATCATCCACTTCTGATCGCTTATACAACTTTGACTCAACCGTTTCTAACCAAGACAACGACGTGCGACATTTTCTACCATATAGGGCCTCGAAAGGCGCCATCTGAATACTCGCTTGGTAGCTATTGTTGTAGGCGAACTCCACCAAATATAGGTGGTCTTCACATTGCTTTCCAAAATCCAAGACACACATGCGAAGCATGTCTTCCATGATTCTATTGACCCTCTCGGTCTGCCCATCCGTTTGTGGATGGAAGGCTGTGCTGAATTTCAGCTTTGTTCCCAACATTTGCTGCACCAGCCTCCAATCATTGGACGTGAACCGCCCATCTCGGTCACTCACGATGCTGCGGGGCACACCATGAAGCCGTACTATGTTATCCACATAAAGCTTTGCCAGCTTCTCCACCGGATCATCCTTCCTATGCGGAATAAAATGCGACACCTTCGTTAAACGATCAACAACCACCCAAATGGCGTCGTTACCCTTTTGCGACCTTGGTAAACCGTGCACAAAGTACATAGAGATGTCGAATTTCCACTCTGGAATAGGCAAGGACTTAAGAAATCCTCCCGGCTTTTGGCACTCCGCCTTTACCAAGGCGCAAGTTTGACACTTCGCTACGTATAGCGCCACATCCTTTTTCAAACCCGGCCACCAAAACAGTTTCTTCACATCACGGTACATCTTCGTGCTCCCCGGGTGAATCGAGTACTTGGTATGGTGCGCCTCGTACAACAACTCCACCCGTAAATTGCCCACACTTGGGACGCACAGACGACCGTCTTTCCAAAGCAATCCGTCCTCCACGACGAATTGGGAATTTGACCCATCCAGAGCCTCTACCATGAACTGCTTCATATGAGCATCCATATCCAAAGCCTGCCGAATATGATCAGCCAGGTCATATTGGACTTCAGTCCAATTCAGAACTGCTTCAGCACTTGATTGTCTATCCACACCGAAAATATCCAAAGCCTCCAACTCCCGCACCAACCGCTCATCATGCACCGATAGCCAATTGGCTTGAGCTGGGGCTCGGCGACTCAATGCGTCCGCAACCGCATTCCCTTTGCCAGGCACGTAGTGGATCTTGAATGTATAGTCCCCCAGGAATTCCATCCATCTACGCTGCCGCATATTCAGATCCTTCTGATCAATTAGATACTTTAGGCTCTTGCGATCGGTGTAGATATCAATCTTCACACCGTACAAATAGTGTCTCCACAGCTTCAAGGCAAAAATCACAGCCGCTAACTCCAAGTCATGGACCGGATAATTCCTCTCGTTCACTTTTAGCTGTCTCGAGCCATAAGCTATCACGCTTCCGTGCTGCAGTAGCACGCAACCCAAACCGCTGCCCGAAGCATCGCTATATATCTCATAGCCTTCGGTTCCACATGGCGAACTCAGCACAGGCGCCGTGGTCAACCGACACTTCAACTCCTCGAAAGCTCGCGCGCACTCCGGCGTCCAAACGAACTTATGCTCCTTCCTCGTCAAAGTAGTGAGAGGTAACGCTATCCGCGAGAAGTTCTCTACGAAGCGCCTATAATAGCCGACAAGCCCCAAAAAGCTCCAGACTTCTGCTACCGTAGCAAGCTCAGGCCACTCCCGTATCGCAACAATCTTCGCCGGATCCACAGAAATACCCTCTCCACTCACTATATGACCGAGGAACGCCACTGAGGATAGCCAAAACTCGCACTTCGAGAACTTGGCATACAACTGATTTCTCCTTAGCGTCTCCAACACCAAATGAAGGTGCTTGAAGTGATCTTCCTCACTTTGCGAGTACACCAAAATATCGTCGATGAAGACGATCACGAAATGGTCCAAGTACTCTCTGAACGTCCTGTTCATCAAATCCATGAATACTGACGGCGCATTAGTCAGCCCAAACGGCATGACCGTAAACTCATAATTCCCGTATCTCGTACTAAACGCTGTCTTCGGGATATCACTCTCCCTTATACGCAGTTGATAGTACCCAGCCTTGAGATCCAACTTTGAGTACACCGTCGACCCGACTAACTGATCAAAAAGATCATCAATCCGGGGGATCAGGTACTTGTTCTTCTCTGTCAGCTTGTTTAGCTCCCGATAATCAATACATAGCCTCAAGCTTCCGTCCTTCTTCTTAACAAAGAGGACCGGTGCGCTCCAAGGCGAAGAACTCGGGCGCACATACCCTTGCTCCAACAACTCTTGCAGTTGAACTTTCAGCTCCGCCATTTTCTTAGGCGCTAGCCGATACGGAGATCGTGACACAGGCTTTGCACCTGGCACTAGCTCGATCGTAAAATCTATCTCCTGCTGAGGCGGGGCTCCAGGAAGATCTGCGGGGAACACATCAGGGTATTCCGATACCACTGAAATACAATCCAATGCGGGCTTCGGCTTTGCAACCTCCACTAGTGTAAAGAACAGTTCTGCTCTAGCACGAACCGCCTTCACCACCTGAAGAGCAGACATCAACGTCTTGCTCGACCCCTTTAAGCCCGTAAAAGTCGTCTCACGACTCGCTCCCAGCTTAACTTCCTTGCTACCGCAATCTATATGGGCCTGCTGCTCCGAGAGCCAGTCCATGCCAAATATGACGTCGAACTCCACTAACAGAAGTAAAGACGCCCGCAGGTCAAACTCCTGCTCCCCAATACGAGTCTTAACATCGCAGATCCTATCCGCTCGCATCAAACACCCATTGGGCAACAACACATCCAACTTATCCTTCGCCATCGAAGAAGGGACTCCGATGCGTGATATAAATCCTTCGGACAAGAAGGAGTGTGAAGCTCCCGTATCGAATAGTGCTCGTGCCGGATTTTCACAAATCAATACAAATCCTAAACAAGTAGTGGTAAGGTAACATGTGCACAACAAGTATTTAAAGAAATTGACTTGCTATAAATTAAACCGTACCTGTCACCACATCAGCTTGTTTAATGGCCTCTTGTTGGCCAAGATTGTAGACCTTTGGTTGGGCCGGAGCATAATGGGATGCGGTCGACTCCACCGCCTTTCCCTTCTCTTCATAAGTAGCTCCCGGCTTCCTCTCAGACTTAGGACGTCCGCTCCAACAATCACGGGCGAAATGCCCCATCTTTCCACATGTAAAACACGCGCCCGGGGTCCGACTCGTAGTCGCCCCAAAAGCACCAGAAGGAGCTGGACCCGAAGTCCTATGCTTCTTGAAAGCCCTTCGATAGCCGGACTTTGAAGTACTCGGCACTTTAAACTCAGATTTCTTCTCACCCAAGCTTTTCTTTGCTTGTACGTTCTTCATGTCCTTCTCCAAGGACCGGGCAGTATTGACCAAGGTTAAGAAACCCTGCGTCATCGGCCCCGAGAGTAATAATCTCAACTCATCTCTCAACCCTTCGTAGAAACGATTAGTCTTGCGCTCCTCATCCATGATGGTGGAGCTAGCATATCGACTCAAACGGGTGAACTCATGGAGATATTCATCCACGCTCTTCTCACCCTGAACCAACTTCAGAAATTCGTTCTCCATCGAAATCCTCTGAGTAGAAGGGAGGTATCTTGCCAAGAACAATCCCTAGAACTCTTCCATCGGAATGTCTATCAGTTGTCTACCTCTCAAATGATGCAGCTCCAATCCTTCCCACCACATCCTCGCTTCACCGTCCAAAAGGAACGTAGCGATGGTGGTCATTTGCCACTCCTCCGTCTCCGTTGCTGTCATGACTCTCTTCACCCTAGAGAGCCAGTCTTCAGCCTGAGATGGGGTTCCCAACCCCGAGAATAACGGAGTGTTAAAGCTCATTACATGCTTTAGCTGCCTCTCAGTTGCCCTCCTTGGCACCACCGGTTCTACAACCACTTGCTCCACTCTCCTCGGCTCAGCCTCTTGCAGAGGTTCTTGCTCCATCACAGGAGCGGGCTGCTGCGCCTGCCTTCCAGGCTGCGCATTTATCACGGCCAACACCTCTTCAGCCACCAATCGTATATTTTCAGCCGACAGAGGTGTTGCAGGAGCAACATCCAGTGCACTACTAGCCTCAGAAACTTGGCGTTCTGACGGCCCAACACCACTTCTGGTCACCTATAGTGGTACAAAACACCGTTAAGCGACCACATAAATTGCAAACAGCAATTATAGGAACACGCAGGTTCCTCAAACACGAGTATTTTCATTCCTAAGTGGACATTCATGGGTTCTTTTTACTGTTATTACGATGACGCACACAATGTGCTCACCACCCCTTAAAAAGAATTCGCCCACGAATTCAGTTTAAGCCCAACCAAAACCAGTAGTCTGATACCAAATTGTAACACCCCATATCCGTCGCATAGCATATAGAAGTAGGTCCGGCCGGGGCCCGACGCCATATACCACAGACAGACCGGGTGGTTACTTATGGAAACCATCCAACCAATCTCAACGTCCTACACAGAGCATTCTAGCGGAAGCAGTTTAAAAGAGTTGTAAACAGAGAACCCAGCATCAAAGCACGAATGTCCACTAACACATAATAGGAATGTTATACAAAATACCCAAAACAAGCCTTAAGGCCTTGCAAAATGTTTCACTTGAATATTACATGATTTACAAACCACGGCACGCAGGCCGGTCATACATGAATAAAACAGTAAACACTTCCATTTGGGCCTTCGAGGGCCGGCTTCGCAAAAAGGGCTTTAGCCCGCTATTGACCACTTGGTCCAGCTGCACCTGCAAGCAACAAACCACCGCACGGTGGCAAAACAAGGCAACGGTCAGCAATGCTGACCAAATTATAACGATCCCGCCCCCAACTCGGGGCGGCGATGCTCCTTCCCTGCATTTCATTAGCATAAGCGAGCAATGTATATCAATAGCCATTTCATCACAGACGTTGGCTCGCACGGCCACACGCCCCGTGCACTCAGGGCACATTCTCGGTGAACCGGTCGATGTCACGTCAATTAAAGCCATTAACATTCCGGACTCACCACCGCCACAAAGACGACCAAACCTATGAGCAATTTGTCTACTTGGCCTGGGTCACGACAATTTAAGCCATTGACCGCCGAAGACTCACATCTATGCCAACGGCAAGTGCCACGTAACCTTAGGTCTCTTTAACCGAACGACATAGAGCGGGTACGGTTCCATCTAACCCGTGCTCACATCGCAACGACAATTTAAGCCATTTGCGCGGGTCCCTGCTGCAATCTACCGCGTAGAAAACCCGAAAAACAACCAATAGCACGGAGTCTTCTCCGGCCTTATGCAATGCAACATCACCGATCCAGACTAACATGTTCGGGTAGGCTTCACACATCATGCCTATGTCCGCTCTCGCATACGGACTCTAAACAACGGGGACTTCACATATCTACCCGAAGGAACGCCTCCAACTCTCCACAAACTCGCGAGAGCGGGCTTCCTATGCTAGGAAAGAGAGCTATTCGTGCTCAAGATGAGGATCGTTACCCTTGAGTTCCTCTTTGGCGTCATTGAAAAGTAATCAGATGGAAATCACCGCACTAGCGTTGCCTCCGTGGATCCGGAGTCGGCTTACGATTCGGAGCTCCGAAGCTCCTCCAATGGCGGATCTAGCTCCTTCTTCCTCCCTTGGCTCTCCTCTCTATCCAAGGATTTAGAAAGATGATAAGGTATGAAAAGTGAGGGTTTTCCAAGTCCACTCACGGGTATATCCTCTCAGGAACAACCCCCAGCCGTTGGATCTTCAGTTAAAGAAATGAACGGCTTCGATTCGGGGCTGAAATGCCCAATCTGGACCGAATACGGCCTGACACACGCCCGTGTCCAGGGCCGTGTGCCGCATTCGCCGTCAAAATCGAATCACCTGGAACCTCACACGGGTATCGAACACGCCCGTGTTCGAGCTGACACGCCCATGTTCCACCTGACATGGCCGTGTGGCCGGCCGTGTACCCCATGATTTTTCCCCATTTTCAACCCGAGCACTGCACGGGTTCTAGGACACGCCCGTGTCCTTACCCGTGTCACCTTGACACGCCTGGACCCCAGGCCGTGTACACGGGACACTTCGTCGAGTGAAGATCGACGACTTGATGACACGGCCTTGGACACGCCTGTGTCCTAGGCCGTGTGCCTTGTCTTGACGATCGTCGAGCGAATCTCGATGACTCCCCGGGACGATCGTCGACACGGGTCGACACGCCCGTGTCGCAGGCCGTGTTCCCACTCTCGACGAATCGTCGAGTAAATCTCGACGACTTCGCGGCTAAGTGTCGACACGGGTCGACACGCCCTGCGACATGCCCGTGTCGCAGGCCGTGTGCCCACTCTCGACGAATCGTCGAGTAAATCTCGATGCCTTCGCGGCTAAGTGTCGACACACGCTTGACACGCCCTGGGACACGCCCGTGTCCCAGGCCGTGTGCCTGCTGCCAGAACCCAAACTGGCCCAAAACGTCCCCCTTTTGCTCCTTTGAGTTTCGGGGCGTTACAGCCCAATCACCCACCTTCACTTCACCATTTTCAACACTCCCCCTTGAAGTGAGAAGTGGTGAACAACCTAGCAGTTCCCGTAACCTTGAACATGGTCCCTCCAATAGTGTCATCGAGAAGATGTCCGAGACATAGTCCTCACCCCGCATATCCTTGACCATAAGGGAACCCTCCAGCATCTCTCAAAAGGAGTCATGCTTCCCTCTGCCTTCATCTTCTGCTTCGACCTCCACTTGCACGTCACAGGAGTATCACCAACGACCTTGGGCTCAAGATCCCAAGCCTCATCTCCTCTGAGGTTAGTCACCTCCTCAACCTTGGCGTCATCCACCTCCTTGATTCTAGTGGTGTCATCACAGCTAGAAGGTACTCGCTCGACTTGAGGGCCTGTAAGGAAACATGAGACCAAGCTCACCGCGTTTCCTCCACTATATCCAGCTGGTGGGTTGATGATGCTCTTCGACCTCCGAAGAGCCTGATCATGGCTAACCACCTCCACTGCTCCTTCTGAACCAGCTCCATTCCCGAGCAAACACGGAACAATGCTCCCCTTTTTTTCTGAACAAGAAGCCACCACACTGTAAATAGAAGCACCAGAAGCATCTCTCCCCCTGCTTCCTGAACAAGAAGCCACCACACTGGAACTAGAAGTACCAGGAGCATCGCTCTCCCTGCTTCCTGAGCCAGAAGCCTCTGCTCTTGAACTAGAATAACCTCGACCATCACTCCTCTTGCTTCCTGATCCAGAAACCTCCGTACTGGAGCTAGAAGCACCCGGAGCAATGCTCCCCCTACTTCCTGACCCAGACGACTTTGCCCCGGAGCTAGAACGACCTGGAGATCCTGGTGACACAAGCAGCTCCATCTGAACCTTAGCAGTAGCTTCCTCAGCCCACCATCTGACCTGCTCTCCTCTAGCTCCACATATGAGCTAGCCCAATACGACATCAGCTCATTGAAGACAACGTCTCTCGACACGATGAACCTCTTCGTCGCAGGATCCATACACCTCCATCTCCTCCTCTGCTCATCATACCCAATAAAGACTAGCTTCGCCTTGAGAGCATCCGAAGCGTGTACGTAGCAGATAGAACCAAACACTCGTAGGTGCTTCACACTGGGCTTCACCCCGAACATCAGCTCAACCGGAGTCTTTATGATGATCGGACTCAGAGGCAGCTGATTGATGCATGAGCCACGCAGGCCATCCCTTTCGCCCAAAAAGCCTTAGGAATGCCTTTGCACAAAAGCCAACACTTGTAGGTCTCCGTCAAAAAATGGATCACCCGATCTGCAACACCACCTTGTTGTGAAGTACATCCATAAGAGAGCTCCCTTCGGATCCCATACTTCCTGCAAAAGTTCGAGAACACGGTTAAGCCAAACTCACCTCCGTTGCCTGTCCTCAACTTCTTGATCTGCAGGCCAAGCTGACCCTCCACAAGCTTCTTGAACTCCACAAACAAGGCGAACATGTTCGATTTCTCCTTTATGAAGTATACCCAAGTATACCTCGTATAGTCATCAACCAAAATTAGTATGTACCTGCTGCCTCCAAGACTGGCGGTGACGGTCGGTCCCACCAGATCACAATGGACACCCTGCAAAGGTGCTTTGCATCTGGACCGCGCCTTATCAAACGTAAAGTGATAAGCTTCACCGTGTTGACATCCCGCGCATGCTTGACCGTCACCGTAGGATGATAATCTAGACAAGCCTCTTACGAGTCTCCTTACCGCCATTGCTTTCGGCTGGTCCATCCCCACATGCCCGAGTCTTTCATGCCAGATAATTGCACTATCACTGACCTTTATCCGATCAGCATCAGAACTTATTGATAACCCAACCAAGTTCTTCTCCTTACTCCCAACATGAGTAACGTTTACTGAGTGCAAGATAGCCTTAGACTCCTTGTGGTGACCAGGCTGCTTGCATCTATAGCACCTTCGTTCATCCTTCCTCTTCCCATCACGCCTAGGAGAACCACTCCTCTCTTGCTGATATGAAGTAGAAGGACCAACCTCTGCAGCCAACTTCACCTCCTTATTTAACAACACATCAAGGGAAGTCCAAACCTCTACAGCTAACTGACATCCGTTGATGTGGTCTAAGATCTTCGATGAGATCACCTACTTGAGAACGCCTTACGCTTTCGCGTTTGTCCTCTTCCAAGCTCTCATTGCTTCAGTATTGCCTACAATAACCTCTTGCCTTTCTTCTCTGCAAACCACCTCCCAAAGGTCCTCTCAAAGAAGATAGCTTTCCATACATGACTTCCACTTTCCAAAGTTAGTCCATGTAAGAAGCTCCATTCCAAGATCCCTTGCCAAATCACCTTCCATTGCACTTATCCCTGGTTCACTTAGACTCATAGAAGCACTTAAGCAACCTGCTGGTTGATCCACTACACAAGCCTCTGTTCCCTCTGATACTATGTTGAAATTTGATATAGCAGAAGACAGGAAACCTGGCGCATGAACACTCAACCTATCCGAGCCAAAATCAATCATATGCAAAATAAAAGAGCAAGAATCTTGTACTATAATAAACCTTCTTTACAATGAGAGACATACATGACGAGACATGATTCGCCGATGTATCAACGAAGCAGAAAGAATACAAGGCAAAAGATCAGTCCGCGCGGACTCAAGGAGTAACCGCCAGAACTACTGTTGCACTACGGAGTTTGCTCAGTCCGCCTAGTCGCCAGACCGCAACGAGGCCGCTCGGACTGCCCGTTATTCCAATACAAACTCTACTCGCCGATCAAGAATACCTTGGAACTCGTTCACATGATCCCTAATAGGCGATCCATCTCTATACTTAAACTCTCCAAGCTTCTTTAGTGGATATAGCTTGTTGATGTCAGTACTCTTGGCGTACAATATCTCGAGAGTCTTCCAAAGTATCTTCGCATCAACGATACTTGCAACATTGTTGTAGACGTTTGGTTCTACAAACTGCCTAATGAATCCACATAGTTTTTTGTGATCCACCTTCCACTTATTTGGATCCATGTCTTTAGGCATCTCCTCAAAGATAAGAGCATGTCATCCCTTGACGTAGATGAGATCTTCCATCAGTAAGTGCCACTGGTGGTAGTTCACGCCATTCAATTTAACCATTTGCTCGGAGTCTGAACTTGATGTAGACTCCATCGTGCTTTATCACTGATCGGACTGACCTCAGTTCTCTGAGCCGACTATTTCAAAGAAAGGAATCAAAGAGGATAGAGAGAAGACCAATGGTCGTCACCTACCGCACTCGATCACTAACCTGAAATATCTGATCGACTCGTCTCGAATCTTAGACAGGTCAGCCCGATAACTGCTCTGATAATGAACCTCCCTTTAATATCACTTGTTGGGCTAGAGAGCACGCAAGCTTGACCAGAGCACCTGCAAATTAGCTCAAGCAAGTACATGTATGACTGCTTAGCTGTATGCCAATACACAAACAAGAATAATAAAAGTGACATAGGGATTTAACGTCGAAACCCAATAGGGTGAAAACCACGAGACGATCAGAGTCCAACCTGGAAAGCTACCACTAAAATGTATGAAACAATAGATAATTACAAGGCTTTCCCTCCTCAATCCTTATAAAATCTTCACCATGTTCACACTACACAATACAATGAATAGTAACAGAAAAACTGCAAGTTACCGACAGCGATGGATGAGACGGATTACACAAATCCTCTTCAAGATGCCTCTTAGAATGCGTGCCCAAATCTGCTCCAGATCCAATCCGTGTAGGCGAAGTACTCCTCGTCAACGTCGTACAACGACGTACAGAGGCTCTCCCAAATTAAGACGATTGCCGCAAAAGCCTCTCTAGAAATCTTTCAATCCATGAGTTTGGAGAGAAGTGAATGTATTACCCCTCCTCCTTCATCCCTATTTACAGGGTCAAAGCCAAGGAGATAGATGTCGTAGATGACACGTGGATGAAGCTTCCATGAAGCTTCCTTCAGCCAAAAAACAAATGTTGGTTTAAAGGTCAAAGACGACTTCTCCTTTTCACACTTGTCATGAAACACATGCTTGAAAAACATGGTCAAAGTTGGCTAACCTCTTTCACACTTAGGAGGAAATTATCTTAATACGTCACACACACGGAAGATCGAAGAGAACTTCTCTCAAGCCAATGATGAGCAGGGCACCTTGGAGGGTACTTGAGAGCACCAGAGTGTAAACCCGGAAACCACAGTGAACAATGTGGGAGCTCTTGCCGACCAGGATCAGCCTAAGGAGGAAAGCCAAAAAAGGTCTCCCCTCAAAGGTTCCCTTGGGGGTCTATTTATAGTTTTTTGAGGGTGGTCTGTGAATAACGGAATCCAACTTTTAGTTTTTTGCTAAATGCAGCCCAAATTAGTCTACCAACAGCTGAATCTCGCTGTTTGGAGCGACTACTGACATGCCAAAATGGGTAAGCAGGAAAAACATGACCTAGCTTATTACGGGCGAGTCGAGGTCACTCCACCCTGTTAAAATTCAACAACCCGCAGAGGCCTCCTCGGATACCTTGTTGAACCTCAACAAACCAGAGGAAAACACCCTACTTATAATGTTGAAAGTTTTCCCGGATCTTGGAGTTAGCAGGGATTATATCAACAAAGCAGTAACAACCAGCAACACATGCAGCACAAGCGTCTTTATTGATCAAGAGAAAACTTCTTTACAAGGCGAGACATACATGGTGAGACATGCTTCACCAATACCCAAAACAGGAGAGCAGAGACAGTAACAAAGACAAGAAACAGAACAAGCCGCGCGAACTCAATCAACAAGCCACCGGTCTACTGCCGTGGAGTCCGCTCAGTCCGCCAGGTCGCCAGACCGCAACCCAAGCCGCGCGGACTCACCCCTTCCCAATGCTAGCTCTTCACCGTCGGTCTGCAGGCCGCCTGACCGCGAGGTTGCCTAGCCGCCAGACCGCACACGCTGCGCCACCGAATGGAACAGTCCGCCTGAAGCAGGCGACTTCCTGAACCCCGAACCAAGTTGCCAAAGAGAAGACCGCCCGGTCGCTTTCCGCGACCTGCTGTTTACCGCTTGTTGCTTAACCGCAGAGTCCGCACTGCCCCTGACCGCAATCAGAGCCAAGTCCTGGCTTTCCAGCGCTATCCGCACAACCTGCACAGCACACCCGGGGTCAACTCTTACAATCTGCGCGGACACCAAGGTCCAGACCGCAGCAACTTACGCGAGCTCAATTACTGTTCACTTACTTCGATTCAGGTGACTCGAGGTTAACTCCTGATGTGACATGGGTCCTATTTATAGGCACGATGATGAGTATGGTCACCGCCCTAACCGATAGGAACACCGCCACATCCCGCAGCAAGAACAAGTTTGTCCGCCAGCCCGCGGACACACACTCCAGTTCGCCGCTCCTATACAGATAGCCAGTCCGCCCCAGCTTCCCCAAGGCCGGACTCCAATATCCAGCCCGCCTTGCCGCCAAAGGCCAAGCCAGGACCACCACAGCCGGACTCCGCAACAGCTATGTCCGCCAATCCGCGGACTCAGCACCAGCCCACATAACCCGAGCCCGCAACCTCGCCATCAAGGCACCTGCCGGACTCAGCGGACACTCGGCTTCCGTCCGCACATCCCGAGTCCATTGCCACATCTCCAAGGAACTGCCAGACTCAGCGGACACGCCGATCCAGCCTGCTTACACAGCAGACTCCAGTCCGCATTCCTGAATTCATAACCTCATCACAAGGCTAAACCGAACTCAGCGGACTCCAGCTCCAGTCCGCACGCTCTTGCACAGGCAATCCTCCAGTCTGCATATTCCCAAGCTAGCAATCAAGGCAACAGCGCTTCTACTAGGCTTGGCGGACTGAGAAACCAGCCCGCGCTCCACTGCGCGATCTCCCCGAACTGAGCCAACCTGGACTTGGTTCGGAACCCACCAAGTCCAGTACCCTGGCCACAACGGCCAGTCCGCACTTACTGGCGGACACTGGATCTAGCCCGCCATATCGGGCGACCTCCAGTATCTATCCGCACTGACCGGCGGTCTCCGCGGCTTCCACTTGCCACTTCACTAGAGCAAGACCAAGGCAACTGTCAAACCGGTCTGTCGAGCTCCAGTTCATCAGTCCACTTCATGCCGGACTCCGCGGATAAGGTTTCCATCTGCCCGGTTACTTCCTGGGATCCAACTGCCAGCTGAGCACGAGCCGTCCTGGCTGACCGCAACTGCTGTCCGTGTAGTCCGCGCGAACAGCCTACCCAGGCCGCTACAGAGCAAACCGCCTGCAACATCCCTGCCGACTTCGCAGTCCGCCACGCATGTCCGCGTAGTCCGCGTGGGTAGGTTTTCCAAGTGCTCCATTCACCCACTTTCACTTCACAATTTTCAACACTCCCCCTTGAAGTGAGAAGTGGTGAAAAACTCCAGCAGCTCCCGTAACCTTGCACCTGGTCCCTCCGATAGCATCTACGAAGAAATGTCCAAGACATAGTCCTCGCCCCGCATATCATGGACCATGAGGGAGCCCTCCAGCATCTCCCAAAGGGAGCCATGCTTCCCTCTACCTTCCTGAGCTTCAACCTCCACTCATCTATCACAGGAGTATCACCGACTACCTTGGGCACAGAGGCCCAAGCCTTGTTATCTCTGAGAGAAGTCACCTATTCAGCCTTGGTGTCAACCACCTCCTTGATTCTAGTGGGGTCATCACAGCCAGAAGTACCTTGCTCGACCTGAGGGCTAACAAGGAAACACGGGACCAAGTCCGCCGTGTTCCCTTCGCTATATCGAGCTGGTGGCTTGCTGATCCTCTTCGATCTCCGAAGAACCTGATCATGGCTAACCACCTCCGCTGCTCCTAAACCAGCTCCGTTCCAGGGCAAACCCGGAACAATGCTCCCCTTGCTTCCTGAACAAGACGCCTCCTTACTGGAACCAGAAGCACCTGGAGCAACGCTCCCCTTGCTACCTGAACCAGAAGACTCCCCTCTTGAACAAGAACTACCTGGAACATCGCTCCCCCTGCTTCCTGAACCGAAAGCCTCCGCCTTCGAGCCGGAAGAACCTGGAGCTTCGCTCCCCCTTCTTCCCGACTCTGACGTCTTTTCCCCGGAGCTAGAACAACCTAGAGCTCCTGGTGACTCAGGCAACTCCACTTCCTTAGCAGCAGCCTCCTTCAGCCCATCATCTGACCTGCTTATCTCTAGCTCTACATGAGAGCTACCCCAATACGACGTCAACTCATCGAAGACAATGTCTCTCGACACTATGAGTTTCTTCGTCGCAGGATCCATACACCTCCATCTTCTCCTCTGCTAATAATACCCAACAAAGACTAGCTTTGTTTTGAGAGCACCCGGAGAGTGTATGTAGCAGGTAGATCCAAACACCCGAAAGTGCTTCACTGAGGGCTTCACTCCGAACATCAGCTCATAAGGAGTCTTCACTATGATCGGACTAAGAGGCATCCGGTTGATGACATGAGCAGCACAGGTCATCCCTTCCGCCCAAAGAGCCTTCGGAACACCTTTACTCTGAAGCCAACACTTGTAGGTCTCCGTTAACCAACGGATCATCCGAGCTGCAATACTACCTTGTTGTGAAGTATGTCCACAAGAAAGCTCCTTCCGGATCCCTTGCTTCCTGCAAAAGTGTGAGAACTTGGTTGAGCCAAACTCACCACCGATACTTGTCCTCAACACCTTGATCCTCCGGCCAAGCTGGCCTTCCACAAGCTTCTTGAACTCCACAAACAAGCATACCATGTTGGACTTCTTCTTCATAAAGTATACCCATATATACCTAGAATAGTCATCAACCAATATCAGCATGAACCTGCTGCCTCCAAGACTGGATGTGACGGTCGGTCCCACCAGAGCACAATGGACAACTGCCAATGGTGCTTTATATCTGGATTGTGCTTTATCAACCATGAAGCGGTAAGCTTCACTTTGCTGACACCCCGCACACCCCCGACCATCGCCATAGGATGACAATCAAGGCAAGCCTCTTACGAGTCTTCTTTCCACCATTGCTTTCAGCTTGTCCATCCCTACATGCCCCAGTCTTTCATGCCAGATAGCTGCACTATCACTGGCATTCCTCCGATCAGATCCAGAACTTGTTGATAACCCAACAAGGTTCTTCTCCTTCCTCCCTACTTGAGCGACGTTCGCCGAGAGCAAGACAACCTTGCACTATTTCCGGAGATGACCATGCTGCTTGCATTTATAGCACCTTGGTCCCTCCTTCCTCTTCCTATCACGCCTAGGAGAACCACTCATTTCTTCCTGATAAGAAGTAGAAGGACCATCTTCCGCAGCAACCTTCACCTCCTTCCTGAACAACCCATCAAGGGAAGTCCAAACCTCCGCAGCTGACCGACATCCATTGATGTGGTCCAAGAGCTCCGATGAGATCACCTGCTTGAGAATAGACTCCGCTTTCGCATTTGTCTCCTTCCAAGCTCTCGTCGCCTCAGCATTGCCAGCAGTAACCTCTTGTCTTCCTGCTCTGCATACAACCTCCCAAAGGTCCTCGCCAAGAAGAAAGCTCTTCATACAAGACTTCCACCTTTCAAAGTTCGTCTTTGTAAGAAGATCAATTCCCAGACAACTTGCATCTTCCACTGCCATGGTTCTACCACTGGTTTCCTCTTCAACCGAGCAACTACTTCCGTTGACCACTGCTTGACCACTCCAACCTCCCTCTGATACCATGTTAAAATTCAACAACCCGCAGAGGCCTCCTCGGATACCTTGTTGAACCTCAACAAACCGGAGGAAAACACCCTACTTATAATGTTGAAAGTTTTCCCGGATCTTGGAGTTAGCAGGGATTATATCAACAAAGCAGTAACAACCAACAACACATGCAGAACAAGCGTCTTTATTGATCAAGAGCAAACTTCTTTACAAGGCGAGACATACATGGTGAGACATGCTTCACCAATACCCAAAACAGGAGAGCAGAGACAGTAACAAAGACAAGAAACAGAACAAGCCGCGCGAACTCAATCAACAAGCCGCCGGTCTACTGCCGTGGAGTCCGCTCAGTCCGCCAGGTCGCCAGACCGCAACCCAAGCAGCGCGGACTCACCCCTTCCCAATGCTAGCTCTTCACCGTCGATCTGCAGGCCGCCTGACCGCGAGGTCGCGTAGCCGCCAGACCGCACACGCTGCGCCACCGAATGGAACAGTCCGCCTAAAGCAGGCGACTTCCTGAACCCCGAACCAAGTTGCCAAAGAGAAGACCGCCCGGTCGCTTTCCGCGACCTGCTGTTTACCGCCTGTTGCTTAACCGCAGAGTCCGCACTGTCCCTGACCGCAATCAGATCCAAGTCATGGCTTTCCAGCGCTATCCGCACAACCTGCACAGCACACCCGGGGTCAACTCTTACAATCCGCGCGGACACCAAGGTCCAGACCGCAGCAACTTACGCGAGCTCAATTACTGTTCACTTACTTCGATTCAGGTGACTCGAGGTTAACTCCTGATGTGACATGGGTCCTATTTATAGGCACGATGATGAGTATGGTCACCGCCCTAACCGATAGGAACACTGCCACATCCCGCAGCAAGAACAAGTGTGTCCGCCAGCCCGCGGACACACACTCCAGTTCGCCGCTCCTGTGCAGATAGCCAGTCCGCCCCAGCTTCCCCAAGGCCGGACTCCAATATCCAGCCCGCCTTGCCGCCAAAGGCCAAGCCAGGACCACCACAGCCGGACTCCGCAACAGCTATGTCCGCCAATCCGCGGACTCAGCACCAGCCCGCATAACCCGAGCCCGCAACCTCGCCATCAAGGCACCTGCCGGACTCAGCGGACACTCGGCTTCCGTCCGCACATCCCGAGTCCATTGCCTCATCTCCAAGGCACTGCCGGACTCAGCGGACATGCCGATCCAGTCTGCTTACACAGCAGACTCCAGTCCGCATTCCTGAATTCATAACCTTATCACAAGGCTAAACCGAACTCAGCGGACTCCAGCTCCAGTCTGTACGCTCTTGCACAGGCAATCCTCCAGTCCGCATATTCCCAAGCTAGCAATCAAGGCAACAACGCTTCTACTAGGCTTGGCGGACTCAGAAACCAGCCCGTGCTCCACTGCACGATCTCGCCGGACTGAGCCAACCTGGACTTGGTTCGGAACCCACCAAGTCCAGTCCCCTGGCCACAACGGCCAGTCCGCACTTACTGGCGGACACTGGATCTAGCCCGCCATACCGGGCGACATCCAGTATCTGTCCGCACTGACCGGCGGTCTCCGCGGCTTCCACTTGCCGCTTCACTAGAGCAAGACCAAGGCAACTGCCAAACCGGTCTGCCGAGCTCCAGTTCATCAGTCCGCTTCATGCCGGACTCCGCGGATAAGGTTTCCATCCGCCCGGTTACTTCCTGGGATCCAACTGCCAGCTGAGCACGAGCCGTCCTGGCCCAGGCCGCTACAGAGCAAACCGCCTGCAACATCCCTGCCGACTTCGCAGTCCGCCACACCTGTCCGCGTAGTCCGCGCGGGTAGGTTTTCCAAGTGCTCCATTCACCCACTTTCACTTCACAATTTTCAACACACCCCCGCTCACCTGGGAGGGGCGAGTCGCTGATGCAACTGGCACTCACTCCATCCCTTGGGGTTGTGGGCGAGCGTCAGACAATTACCCCCACTTGCTCTCTCTTCCTGGGTTGGGGGCAAGTGCAGAGTGGTTTACCCCCACTCGCCTCTTCGACTCGTCCAGGTCCAATTTCTCCCAAACTGCTTGTTGGTTGGTCGAGCCTAGGTTCACTCTACAAATACGAGATTATACATTATAGAAATACATTGTTAATCTCAATCTCTCTTAAAGGCCAACCATGATTGATAGCAAGACATTCGATTAAGGCTCTGTTTGGGACAGCTTATGCTGATGAAAAATCTCTACTTAAAACACACATAATTTTTCTTCTGTTTGTTTATGCAGCTTATGGAAAATCACGTATGTTAAAATAGATGATAAGCTGATTTTTCATAAGTTATTCGGGTCCAGCTTATGGTTTCTCATAATCGCTTATCCCTTAAAAAAACTCAAACTTGGTTTTTTTCCCCGACGTGATTTTTTCGCAAGGGTGCAATTTTTCGCCAGAGCGCGTATTTTTCGCGCGGGGGCATAATTTCAACCCGTGCGAGATTTTTTCGCTCGGATGCGAATTTTCCGCTCGTGCGTGAATTTTCCGACCCGACGCGAATTTTCCACCTGGCGTGTTTTTTTCCGCCCGGACGCATTTTTTCGCCCGGACACAATTGTTTTTCCGCCCGTGCGAGCAAAAATATCGCGTCCGGCTAAAAAATTTGCACACGGGTGGAAAATTCCCGCATGGGCCGAAAATTCGCGTCCGGGCGAAACATGCACGCCCGGACGAAAAATTCACGCCCCGGCGAAAATTCGTGCTCAGGCGAAAATTCGCTCCCGGGCAAAAATTCACGCCCTGGCGAAAATTCGTGCCCGGGCGAAAATTTGCTCCCGGGCGAAAATTCGCGCCCGGACGGAAAATTCGCGTCCGGACAAAAATTCGCGCCCAAGCAAAAAAAATCGTGACTGGGCGAAAAATTCGCTCCCGGGCGAAAAATTCGGCCCGGGTGAAAAATTCGCTCCCGGGCGAAAAATTTGCGTCCGGGCGAAAAAAACGCTTCTGGGCGAAATAACCGCGGTCGAGCGAAAAATTTACGCCTGTGCGACAAATTTGATCCCGGGCGACAAATTCAAACCCGGGTAAAAAAACCACATCGCTGCGAAAAAAACACGCCCATGTGAAAATACCGCGTCTGGAAAAAAAACCACGTCCGAGCGAAATATATGCGCTCAGACGAAAAAACATGTCCAAATGAATGGACTTTTACGAATGAATGAAACATTATATAAGTACTTATGGACAAACTATCCAAACAGTCTACTGCTTATTCATCATTGTTTTTATAAAATCTTTTTCCAAATATAAGGCTCTGTTTGGGACAACTTATGCTGATGAATAATCTCTACTCAAAACGCAAATGCAGTTTTTCAGGTGTTTGTTTGTGCATCTTATAAAAAATCACTTATTTTAAAATTAATGATATGCTGATTCTTCATAAGCCATCTGGGTCCAGCTTATGACTTCTCATAAGCGCTTATCCCTTAAAAAAAGCTCAGTTGATTTTTTCGCCCGGGAGTGACGTTATCACCCGGGCGTGATTTTTTCGCAAGTATGTGATTTTTTCTCCGGAGCGCGTACTTTTCGCACGGGGGCGTATTTTACGCAAGTGCGCGATATTTTCGCCTGGGCGCGAATTTTCCACCCGAGCGCGAATTTTCCGCCAGTGAGCGAATTTTTCGACCCGGCGCGAATTTTCCGCCCGGGCGCGTTTTTTCCACTCCGAAGCATTTTTTCACCCGAGCGCAATGTTTTGCCCGGCGCAAATTGTTCGACCGTACGCAGATATTTTGCTCGGGCGCAGATATTTTTGTCTGGGCGCTAGTTTTCGCCTGGGCGCGAATTTTACGCCCGGGCGCGAATTTTAGGCACGGGCGCGAATTTTTTGTCAAGGCGAGAATTCTTCCACCCAGACGCGATTTTTTCACCCGGGGGCGATTTTTCCACCCGTGTGTGATTTTTTCGCACATGAGCTGTTTTTTGCCCTGGCTCGAATTTTTCGCTCGACAGTGATTTTTTCGCACAACTATTTTTTTCACCCGAACACGAATATTTCGCATGCGACCATTTTTTGACCGGACGCGATTTTTTCGGCAGAATGCCTTTTTTCGCTTCCGTCCCAAAATATCGCGTGCGGGTAAAAATATCACGTTCAGGCAAAAATATCGCGTCCGGGCAAAAAATTTGCGCCCGAGCGAAAAATTCACGCCCGGGAGAAACATTCGCGTCCGGACGGAAAATTCACGGCCGGGCGAAACATTCGCGTCCGGTTGAAACATTCGCGCCTGGTGGAAAAATTCACGCCTGGGCGAAAAATTCGACCCAATATATCGCGTGTGAGAAAAAATATCGCGTCTAGGCAAAAATATCGCGTACTCCTGAAAAATTCGCTCTCGGGCAGAAAATTCGCGCCCGGGCGGAATTTTCGCGCCCGACGGAAAATTCGCGCTCGGGCGAAAATTCGCGTCTGGGCCAAAATTCGTGCTCGGGCGGAAAATTCGTGCCTGGGCGTAAAAATTCGCGCCTGGGCGCAAAAATATGCGCACCGGCGAAAAAAACGCTTCCGGCCGAAATAACCGCGCCCGGGCGACAATTTTGATCCCTTGCAAAAAAACCACATCGGTGCGAAAAAAGCACGCCCGGGTGAAAATCCCGCGTCTGGGAAAAAAACCTCGTCCGGGCGAAATAGTTGCACTCAGACGAAAAAATCACGGCCGGAAGAAAAAATCGCGCCAGTGTGAAAAATTCGCACCCATGCAAAAAAACGTATCTAGGTGAAAATCGCGTCCGGACGGAAAAAAAAGTGTCGAAATGAACGCACTTTTACGAATGAATGAAACTTTAGATAAGCACTTACGGACAAACTATCCAAACAGTATACTGCTTATTCATCATTGTTTTTATAAAATCTATTTACAAGCATCAATTTTCAAGTAGAAGCTTATTCATCGCCATAAGTTATCTCAAACAGAATCTAAGTGAACTATATTTAGTTTGATGACATGACCAAAAGTCTCATAATAATCAATATTAGGCCGCTGATGAAAACTATTGGCAACAAGCTGTGTTTTGTGCTTATCATCGGAGCCATCAAGTAAATATTTTGTGCCAAAAATCCATTTCAACCAATCTAATTTTGAGAGGTGTCTGGGCAGAGAATTATATTCTTTAGGCTTGGCTCACGCCACATGGGGACTTTGATGTCTTTGGTTACCATTGTAGGTTTAGGTGGCGTCTGGTTGGGCTAATGGCCTGTGGTGCCGTGGAAACGCACTGACATTTTGGGAATAAGCAGCGTTTGGTTCAAATTTTCTCAAAACCTCTGTTTATTTAGCTCCGCTGTTTTCTTGATGCTGCATGCCACAACTTTTTTCTGCGGTCAACCGCAAAAGCCGCTGCTCCCGTCCGCCTCTTCAACCTCCTCCCGATCCCTCGTCTTGCTGGATCCGCAGCCTTGATAACCAAGACTGCTAGCAAACCACGGTTTTCCACCTCCCGCAGTCCGCCACATCCTACGAAACATGCTTCGTGATTCCTCTTCCACCCTCTGTCCCCAGCAAATAAGGGTTTAGGTTTCACGATTTCTGCATCTACGACGAGGCTGGTGGTTCTTCTTCCCCGACACCTCATCCACGCCATTGTTCTGCCACGCTGTTGCCGCCCGGGGAACCATTAGAGTTTGTGATTCCTGCATCTATGAGGCTGGCGGATCTTCTTCCCCAACCCATCCTCCTCGTCATTCTTCTCCCACGCTGCGGCCGCTGCCGCCGCCTCCCGGGGAACAATTAGGGTTCGTGATTCCGGCCATTTCAAGGATCGTGGTTCTTCTTCCTCACATCTCCTCTTTGCTTAACTGCATTGCATTCCAACTTAAACTATTCCTTTTCATCTTGATCATTTCCTTTGCATCACCCTTAGTTGAAATGCATCCACCTTAATCATTCCAGCAGTTAGAAGCATGATCCAACACTATGAATTGGAATGCATATTACTTGTTAGATGAAACTTCTTAATGAAAAAAAAATGGATGCTATTTTGGGGGACTATGTTATGTAAGAATGAATGGATGAATACAAATTAGTTTACGATTGTGTTTTTTTTTTTGAATGACTTCCTAATAACAAAATGATTTTTAAATAGTTATTTTCAAAAATGATGGTTTGGTAGTAGTAATGATTTGCTGGTATTTGTGGTGCACTGTTGTGATTCTCCCCTCTCTAAGCTGCTGTGCTCGGTGATTATGTTTTATTAGGAAAAAAATTCGCTCAAAACTTCATTTTGTATACAAACAATTTTTCGAAAACTCCGTTTTGTAAACTCTGTTTCACCCAAACAGTTTTCTAACAAAACTCTGTTTTTCAGAATCAGCACTTTTTCTATCAGCAACAGTTCATCAGCAGCTTTTCATCAGCAATAGCCGAACCAAACAGAACCTTATTTCTTGAGGAGTTGTTAGTTGTACTGTGAGATTGAATTTTGTGATGAGTTTGTGAATGTCATTTTTGGACACTGTGATGCTTACCCTCGGAGAGTCTTGGGGCATAGTTGATTGTGGTTCAGTGGTAGATGTGGAACGTCATGATGGTGATGTTTTATGTAGAGAGAGGTATTCAGGTCTGTGGATGGAGCTGTAGGCTTTGTTTGGCGCGACTTTTATGCTCCTGCGAGTTTGGTCAAAAACATCATTATTATGGAATGTATGTTTGGCAGGACAAATTATAACCGCTAAATTATATCAAAAAAATAAGGAATTGTTAAGAGCATCACACTTTTGGCTAGTTGCACTGCACATTTTCACATATTGTAAAAGACACCACACATTGTTAATTACACCACAATTAAGATAAATGCACTACACTTAAAATTTGAATAAAAAGAAATTTTCATTGAACTATATATTACATGAATACCAATCAAATAGCCAAAATATTTGATACAAAAAACTATTAAATATATTGGTCAAATCATTGATCTTCATGCAAAATACTGTATACAAAATGTATGAGGTTTGTTCTCCAAATATTTGTATCTTCATGTTCATATAAAAAAAATGTAAATGATTGAAAACTAGTACAATCGATTATGATAATGCATCAAGCAATGACTGAAAACAATCAAGTGCTCATCCATACTAATGCATCAAACACGATGTTCTTCAACAAAGAAGAACAATTAGCCGGCTATGGCTGTCGGAAGATAGATCGAGAGGAGCGATATCTACCAAAAATTTAAGAAATCTAAACAGAAAAAGCCGGAAAGAAGCACCGATGGTGGACAAAAAAGACAAACAATCTACTCGGGAAGCTTCCAAGACATCTCTGCTCGTTAAGTTCTTCCACAGTGGCCACCGCTCTCAACTCGTCGGCAGTGGGGAAACACACTCTGTTGGAGACAGTACCTAAGAAGCAGAAGGCTCCACCGGTGTTGGTGTCTTTAGAAACCCAAAACATAGATTTGGAGAAGTTGCGGTGCGAGTTAGTGCAGCGCGACTTGTATTTTTTGAGGAGTAATTTTAATCTTAAATTAGGAGAAATTGAAGTGTGACGGGCAAAAACTACAATGCCTTCAACAACTCTCGGAAATAAACTAGTTCTGAGCATAAAATGCAAGAACTTTTTTAGGTGCGGTCCGGCGTTCACGAACGACGGTTCATGACCACTGAGTTCATGACCGTCACCACTGCGCCAAACAAAGACTTGGAGGTGGGGATTGTGTTTGTTAATGAAGAGATATACGAGGTTGGAGTTATAGGTGGGATGTTAGGAATCTGAATAAGAGATGTAGATGGACACTAATGTATGTGTGAATGTGCCAGGGGTGAAGCGTGTTAGGTGAGTGTGAAGCGAGATGAACAAATATATGGACAACTATTTGTACGTGTCGAGAGTTATAAATGATAGTGGGAGAATGATCAAGATAAATGTAGTCATTTAGGGTAAGAGAGTAACCCAAGAACACATGCATGCACACGGGGAGGAGTGTGGTTCAAACTTACGACATGCATAAGGTCGAAGCCCGGGATAACAAATACATCCATTAATACTTCGAAGAGCGATTGCTGTGTTTTTTTTCTTTGAAAAATTTTGTATAAGGAAATTCAGGTTTGAGATTAGTTGTAGGAAGATGATTTATGAGATATACAGCAGTAATGCATCATTTTAGGGAGAATGAAGAGAGGATGCTGAAAGTTTCCAAAAACATATCATAAAGATTGCTGTGATTTTATGAGAAATTAATGGAAATAATTGAACGATCATTTTATGGTGCAATGCATTAAAATTGGAGTTTTTATATATTCTTTGTTATTGTATTATGTATGTATTAGTATTAGTGTTGGGATAGAGAGCACGCAAGTCCGATCAGAGCAACTGCAAATTAGTTCGAGCAAGTACCTGCACGATTGCTTAGCGGTATGCCGATACACAATATAAACATAGCGCAAAATAACAGTAATAAAAGTGACACGGGGATTTAACGTGGAAACCCAATAGGGTGAAAACCACGGGACGATCGAAGTCCAACACGGAAAGTCGCCACTAAAATGTATGAAGCAGTAGACAATTACAATGTTTTCCCTCCTCGATCCTTATATGATTTTCATCAGTTTCACACTACACAATACAATAAATAGTAACAGAAAAACTACAAGTTACCGACAGCGGCAGACGAGACGGATTACACAAATCCTCTCCAAGATACATCTTCGAATCTTTGCCCAAATCTGCTCTAGATCCAATCTGTGTAGGCGAAATACTCATCGTCAACGTCATACAACGACGTCCGAAAACTCTCACAAACTAAGACGATCGCCGCAAATGCCTCTCTAGAAATCTTTCATTGTTTGAGTTTGGAGAGAAGTCAATACCTTACCTCTCCTCCTTCATCCCAATTTATAAGGACAAAATCAAGGAGGTAGATGTGGTAGATGACATGTGGATAAAGCTTCCATGAAACTTCATTTGGTCAAAAAACACATGTTGCTTTAAAGGTCAAAAGCAGCTTCTCCTTTTCATACTTGTCATGTAACGCATGCTTAAAAAGCATGGTCAAAGTTGACTAGTTTTTTTCACACTTAGGAGAAAATTATCTAACAAATCTTCCTCTTTTCGATAAATGAAGAAAACCTGTCATTCTGACAATCTGTCCCAGATTCTTCATTTTACTTCCCACCAAGTCCTCCAACAACATGTCACTACATTCGATCAGCAACACCAAATTCGAGTTAATGAGATTCGAACTCAACAGTTTTCTCCACAAATGATGGAAACTGTACCCAACAACTTATTCTCCACATTTAAACTTTATGTGGAGGGAACCGCCATGTCAGCGATCCTCACGCACTGCTCGAACTTCCCTCTCGACACGGTCTTTGTAAGCATATCTACTCCATTGTCATCCATGTGTACCTTCTGCAAATTAAGCTCTTTATTCTGCTCTAGAGTATCGCGTATCCAATGATGTCGCATGTCAATATGCTTGGACAATGAGTGGAAGGTGGGGTTCTTTCCCAAATAAATTGCACTCTGGCTATCGCGTATGAGTGTGTGGTGCTCCTGAGTGAAACCCAACTCCTTGATGAAACGTTTCATCAAGATATGCTCTTTTTCTGCTTCAGTGTCTGCTATAAACTCTACCTCCATAGTATATAGTGTGGCGTACTTCTACAGTCTAGACTGCCACGATACATCTCCCCCTGCAAACAGGATCAGGTACCCATAAGTCAATCTTCTGAAGTCCAAATCTCCAGCCATATCCACATCAGTGTAGCCCATTAGCTCTGGCTTACTACCTCCAAACTTTAACGTCAAGTCTGACGTCCCATGTAGGTACCTCAGAATCCACTTCACAGCGTTCCAATGTTCTCTCTCGGGGTTGGAGAGAAACCTACTAATAGTGCCAACTGCATGTGCTATACCAGGGAGGGTATACACCATCGCGTACATAAGACTGCCTACTGTATAAGCATAGGGGACCTTCTGCATCTCCACTTTCTCCTTAGGTGTGCTTGGGCATTGATCAGTAGTAAGTCCGAAGTGAGCTGCAAGCAGCGTGCTTACCTTTTTCACTTGATCCATACTAAATCTCTGTAGCAGCTTCCTGATACATCTCTCTTGTGATAACCAAAGTAATTTGGAGCTTCTATCTCTCTGAATATTCATCCTTAGGATGGTCTTCGCAGCTCCCAAGTTCTTCATCGCAAATGCGGAGCTCAACTGCCTCTTCAACTCGACAATGCGCACAGTGATCCTCCTAACTATCAGAATGTCATCAACATAGAGGAGCAAGATGCTGAAATCCTCTGGAGCATACTGCTTTATAAACATACAGTGATCAAGGGTGGTCCTCCTAAAGTCGATCTCTCCCATAAAAGCTTCGAACTTCTTATACCATTATCGCGAGGCCTGCTTCAGGTCATACAAACCCTTCTTCAGGCGACAAACTAGGCTCTCCTTCCCTTTAACCCTAAAACCTTCAGGTTGTTCCATATAAAGCTCCTCCTTAAGATCATCATGCAGAGAGATGGTCTTGACATCTATCCATTCGATCTCTAGGTCTAGCCTCGCAGTAAGGCCAAGAACTACTTGAATAGATAACATCTTCACAATAATAGAGAAGATCTCATCGAAATCAACTCCTTATTTTTGACTGAAACCCTTCACCACTAATCTGGTTTTATATTTGAGTGGTGTTGAGGGGTTTCCCTATTTTACTCTGAAAATCCACTGATTCTTCAGAGTCTTTTTACCCTTAAACAATTTCACCAAATCATAAGTGTGGTTCTCATGCAGAGACTGCACCTCCTCCTACATAGCAACCATCCATTCTTTCTTCTTCGAGCTCTGCATCGCCTCTTTAAAGTACTCCAGCTCCCACTCATCAGTCAATAGAATATACTCATTAGTGGGGTATCTCAAAGATGGGTTTTTAACTCTATCAGACCTCTAGAGCGAGCTCACCTGCTACTATAGGCACATCATCAATGATGTCCTCTATAAACTCGTCATCAATAGCGTCCTCATGATCTGAAAGTGGCTTAGTGTCATGTATCAGCCCAGGCTCTGCATCCTCCTTAGTATTGTCACTTCCAACCATAAGAGACTCTGTATCAGCATGAGAGTCGGCCTTCTTCGTCTTCTTAGGATCAACAATAGTCTGATCCTCATAAAATACAACATCACGACTGCGGACAAGTTTCTTCTCAACTGGATCAAAGAACCTATAGCCAAACTCGTCGCTTCATCTATATCCCAGAAAAATGCATTGTCTGGACTTGGAATCCAACTTCAATCTTTCATCCTGAGGGACGTGCATAAAGTATCTATAACCAAAGACTCTCAGGTGATTATATGTAGGGTCCTTCACATACCAGACCTTATCAGGGACATCCTCTTGTAATGCATAACTGAGAGATAGGTTGATGACGTGTGCAGCTGTGTATAAAGCCTCACCCCAAAACATGTCATGTAGCTTTGACTTAGACAGCAAGCACCTCATCCTCTCCATTAATATCCTATTCATTCTTTCAGCTACGCCATTCAGCTGCACCATGTAGCTGCGATGTCTTGGGCGGAGTATTTTCATGTCTAATCCCTTGCTCTTTACAATATTCATCAAAGGGACCAATATAGTCTTTCATATTACCGGACCTGATGTACTTTAGTTTCCTCCCAGATTGTCTTTCTACTTCAGTGTGGAATCTCTGAAAGGTATCAAGGACCTCATTTTGGTCTTAATAAAGTACACCCAAAGTTTTCTTAAATAATCAACAATGAACGTCATGAAGTAAGACGCTCCTACTCTTTTCTGGACCTTCAGTGGTCTGCAAACATCAGTGTGTACGAGCTCTAGTAGCTTAAATCTCATGATGAAAGTATTGCTCTGGAAAGATACTCTATTCTGCTTTCGAGCCATGTAGTTATCGCATCTCTCCAAATGATCCACATATAGATCAGATATCATCTTCTTCTTGGCGAGACATCATAGGCCCTTCTGGCTAATGTGACTCAATCTCCTATGCCATAGGGATACGGATACACCATCTCTGACAGTGTTGGTCTGAGCAGCTTCAGGCTACCACTCCATGTAGTATAAACTAAACTCTCTGTAGCCTCTAGCCATTACTAGATACCCCTTGATAAGCTTTCAAAAATCTCCACCAAAGACACTCAAGTATCCCTCATCACCTAGCTTTCCAACTAAAACTAGGTTGAAGCAAATGTCGGGTACATGTCACACATCCTTCAGAATCAGCAAAGCTCTCGTGCTAGTCTTCAGATGCATGCCTCCCATCCTGATGACTTTAGATGTGTCACTGTTGACCATTCTAAGCATTCTATAGTCGTGAGTCGTGTAAGTGGCAAACAACTCTCCATTGTGGGAGACATGTGCAGAAGCACTTGAATGCACAATCCAGCTCCTATCATCATATGAGAGTGCATCTGTGATGTCATCTCCAACAATGATGACATCATCCTCTTCTGTAGAGACAGTGGCAACCGTAGGCATATATGTCTTCTCATTTGAGGACTCTCCCTTTTTCTTCTAGTCATTCTTTAGAGTTTAACAAAACTTTTGAATATGACCCTTCTTGTGGTAGTAGTGACACTCCACATTTTGGTAGCGGGACCTTGACTTCCCTCTGCTTTGGCTCCTCCCATTGTTCCTTTCCTTGCTCTTGCTCCTCCCTCTCGCCCTAGGCTCAGTAAAGAGGATCTCAGCTTGTGAAGAAGAGCCTGATATTCCTAGAGACTTCCTTCTCATATCTTCGTTCAGGATGCCACTCTTGGCTATCTTCATAGTAATGATGCCTCCGGGAGAGGAGTTGATTAGAAAAACTCTAACCATCTCCCAAGAGTCTGGAAGAGACTTTAATAGCCATGGTGCGTTGACCTCATCCTCGAAGGTCACCTTCATTCCAATGAGGCGTTTAATGATACCCTGAAACTCGTTCACACGATCCAGGATACGGGATCCTTCTTTGTATCTAAACTCCCCCAACTTCTTCAGTATATATTGTTTATTGATGTCACTGCTCTTGGCATACAATGCCTCGAGAGTTTTCCAAAGGATCTTTGCATCAATGATGCCTGCAACATGATTATATATGTTCGACTCTACGAACTGTCTGGCGAATTCACATAGCTTTTGATGCTTCACATACCACTTATTTGGATCTGTGTCTTTAGGCATCTCCTCAAATATAGGAGCATGTCAGCCCTTCACATAGATAAGATCCTCCATCAGTATGTACCACTGGTGGTAGTTTGCGCCGTTTAGTTTCACCATTTGCTTGGAGCCTGAACCTGAAGTAGACTCTATCATGCTCTGTCAATGATTGGACCGACCTCAGTTCTTTGAGCCTAATATTTCAAAGAAAGTAATCAAAGAGGATAGGGAGTGGACCAATGGTCTTCACCTACTGCACCTGATCACTAACCCGAAATATTCAATTGTCTTTTCTCAAATCTCAGACAGGTCAGCCCATTAACTGCTCTGATAATGAACCTACCTCTGATACCACTTATTGGACTAGAGAATACGCAAGCCTGACCAGAGCACCTGCAAATTAGTTCGAGCAAGTACCTGCACGATCGCTTAGCGGTATGCTGATACACAATCAAAACACAACACAAAATAACAGTAATCAAAGTGACACGGGGATTTAACGTGGAAACTCAATAAGGTGAAAACAACGGGACGATCAAAGTCCAACCCGAAAAGCCGCAACTAAAATATATGAAATAATAGTCAATTGCAAGGTTTTCCATCCTCGATCCTTATAGGATCTTCACTAGCTTCACACTACACTATACAATAAATAGTAACATAAAAACTGCAAGTTACCGACAGCGACAGACGAGACGGATTACATAAATCCTCTCCAAGACGCCTCTTCAAATATTTGCCCAAATCTGTTCTTGATCCAATCTGTGTAGGCAAAGTACTACTCATCAATGTCGTACAACGACGTCCGAAAGCTCTCCCAAACTAAGACGATTGTCGCAAAGGCCTCTCTAGAAATTTTTTAATGCTTGAGTTTGGAGAGAAATCGATACCTTACCCCACCTCCTTCATCCCTATTTATAAGGACAAAAGTAATGAGGTAGATGTGATAAATGACATGTGGATAAAGATTTCATGAAACTTCCTTTGATCAAAAAACACTTGTTGCTTTAAATGTCAAAGACGATTTCTCCTTTTTCATACTTGTCATGAAATGCATGCTTAAAAAGCATGATAAAAATTGGCTAGCCTCTTTCACAGGAAACAGAGCCTCACTTTCTCCTTCCATGATGGTAACTCCTGCTATCTGTTTTGCCAGACTTTCTTTGGAAGACAACAGATTCTCCAATTCCAAAGGGATGGTTGGACAGCCCCCCTTGAACAGATGTGATGAAGGCCACATACTCCTTCTGGAGCACACGAATAATGTGTCTTTTTAACTTGGCCCCAGAGATCGGCTCATCAGGATTTAGAGCAGAGATCTCAGCACATAGGTTCTTCACCTTCAGAAAAAATGTCAAAATAATCAGCTCTCCTTGAGTGTCCTTTGCCAACTCATTCTCCAGGAACTGCAACCGCGTCACGTTCTTCTTATTAAACAGTCCATCTAGGGCTCTCCATATCTCAGAAGCAGATTTGCATCCAATAATATGATCAAACAATTCTAAGGAAATGGCCCGCTTAAGCGTGAACTCTTTTGGCATTGGTTTTCCTCCAAACTCTGACAAGCTGAGCATTGTCACCCGCTGCGACAATCTGCTCCTGCTCTTCGCCTCCAACGACTTCCCACAAGTCTTCCCCAAGCAGGTAGCTCTCCACACATGACCTTCATTTCTTGTAGTTGACTTGGGTTAGAAGCTCCATTCCAAGACCTCTGTCCATCTCAGGGAAGAAGAAAGATCTAACAATGAAACACAGAGTGCAACTAGCACGAATTTTTCTCTGATACCATGTTAGAAATTTCGTTGAAAGATACTTCCAAGCAATACCAATCCACAAACATCAACAAACTACAATTATACCAAAGATCAAACTACAAGAACCTACCAATGCAACACAAACTTGCGAGGTATTGGACATTAACAGAAGCAACAAGCAAGATAGATCTAAACCAACAAAGCTATAGCTCGGCAGCAGTCAAGCACAAAGCCGGTAGCGACCTCCACACCAACTAGGATTCAAACGGTAGCGACCTCCACACGACCAACCAGCTCGTCAGCGATCTCGACAGCGAACTCGTCAGCAACTAAGGACCAGTCCTCCAACGATCTCAGTTGCCAGGCCGGCGACCTCAAAGCACACCACTGACTGCTCCACTGCTCAGCTCGTCGACGACTAACAGCACCATGCCGCCACAACCTAAACCACAAAAATCCTCCAGCTCGTCAGCGACCACACGAACAGTCCGACCGAAATCTGCGACCTACAGATCAGTACAACCAAGCCGCCACACAGAAAACTTCTACAGCTCGCCAGCGACTACTTAACCAGTTCGCCCAAACTCGGCGACTACTAGACCAGTCCGCAACTAGCTGCAGCTACAAACACCAGGCAGCAGAAAATTTAACAACCACACCTTATCCCCTTTTTTTGTATGTACAAAGAAGAGGAGAATCATCCTATTTATAGAGGACAGAATACCAAACACCAGATTACGCAGCAGATCCGCCTAGAACACTGAACGGCGATTTCGACCAACCAGAAACCGCCCTTCTCACTTCACAAAAATCAACAGGGTCGACATCGAGAGAACGTTGATTATTATAGGCGTGTTATACATTGACATTCAAGAATCGGCAGATGTGCAAGGCCTAACTCTTTCTTTGTCCCTCTTTCTTGTCATTGCATGCTAATGACAAACATGCATGTGTGCGCGGGCACGGAAGAGACAGAAATAGAGAGTTTAGTTTTTCATATTAAAATGTTTGTTTTTTTTTACTATATGATTTTTCTTTGCCTTGAGAATGCATTAATTTGCTTAGTATAAGTTCACAAATAATTGATCTTCTCTGTTGCAACAACGTATAGTTTGTCCACTTGAGAGTATTTAGAATATAAAATAAACGTATACTCTGAGAGATAATGTATTGTATAAAATGCCTCCCGATTCTTGAATGTTTTATGAAACTTTTGCGTTTTAATTTACTTAATGAAATAGGTTTAAGTAACTAGTTGGCACACTCTATTATCGCACTTCGGAAAAAAGGATAATTACACAATTTTGATTAGGGTCCGTTTGGCATGGTGTTAGCGGTCGTGAAAGTGGTGGTTACGATTTGTGAACTGCCGTTCGTGAACTGCCAATCTCACTTACGAAACTCCATCCACACTTTATGTTCGAAATTAAATTTTTTTTGGTTGTGGTTATAAACTCATTGGAGCAAAAAAAGACTTACATTGTAACAATTATTGATGGATAGTTTAATCTAATGGAGATTCAATAATTGAGTATGTAAATTAGTATTATTGATAATATATCAGATTTTAAAGTTATTATTAATATAATTATAAAAAATAAAAGAATATATTGATGAAGTTTAAGAAGTCCAAAGGTCAAATAAATCTTTTGTGGGATTATATGAATAGAAGCTAATGAGTTAAAATTGAAGAGGTACATAAAAAGATAGATTATGTATAATAAATTGTAATTATAGTGAAAATTGTTGAAATTCCGTTCATCATGTTACTCTAATTTTCTTTTATTCAGTTACTTTACCGTTTATTTTTCTGTTTTGTTTTAGCATTTTCTGGAAGTCTTTCTCCTTCATTCTATTTGGTATAAATAAGACACTATAATTTTCAATGCAATTTTCTCTTTTCCTGCAACTCTTTCTTTGTTCCTGTTACTTCTCCACATAAGATCTATGATGTTCTTCTATTATGACTAGTGGTGCGCATAAAGCCCGGCAGGCCTGGCCCGGGCCTGCAGTGCCCGGGCTTTTCCGAACCGGGCCCGGGCCCAGGCCGGGCTTAACACTGTAACCGGGCCGGGCTTATGACTCCCTGGGGGGGGGTAGTGGTGCGTATAAAGCCCGGCGGGCCCGGGCCTTTCCGAACCGGGCCCGGGCGGGCTTAATAATGTAACCGGGCGGGCCATGCTATGCTCCCTGGGGGGGGGGCTGGTAAGGCCCCCAGGCCGGCTCGGGCCGGCCCAGGCTAAGCGGCCCGGTTTTTTTAAAAAAAATTGTATTTTTTTAATTCATAAAAAAAATCAAGTTTTGATTTAAAAAAAAAATAAAAAATCGAGTTTTGATTTACAAAAAAAATAAAAAAACACAACATCGCAATATTAAAATAAAATTTTTATTAATGTAACGAAATATACAATTTAGAAATGTGCAAATATACAAAAAATTTGGAAATTCTAAATTATTAAAACTTAAAAATGAAAAAAATTCTAAATTATTAAAAATTACAAAATTACAAATGACAAAAATACAAGAAGTTGTCTAGTTTAAGTTGATCGCGTCCATCTCGTCTTCCATGTCCGACGAGCTATCTCGATCGCTGAAATATGTTGATTCCTCTTCATCGCATCCAGGTGGTACTTGTAGCATATGCAGATCTCAAGCGATTCTTCGCTTAGTCGACTTCTCCGCTCGTTCAAAACCCTGCCACTAAGAGAAAAAACATACTTTGAAGCTACCGTGCTAGCTTGGATCGTTAGTAAATCTCGGGTCATATAAGCCATAATAGGTTAAGTATTTACTTTATATTTCCACCATTTAAAAATATCGAAATTTTCTAATTCGTCCGTGGACATAAAATCACGAAATTGTGTTTTTGTGTACAACCCTAATTCATTTAAACTACTAGATGTTGTGCGCGTTTTTTCCTAGAGGCTAACTCTAACATTTTATTTTAAAACTAATAGATGTTTTTGGTTGCGACACATCCTCTCGGGGCCGCGATCTGTATAAATATCGTAATAATTATAACATTCAGTAAAAATAGTGTTAAAATTTAAAATACTCAGATTATCTAAATCTGAATCACTTAGATTTATGCTTATATTGTTATTTATTTTTCAATAAAATTTTCTACACCGTCTACGCCGAAAAGAGCATTCAAAGCGGCGGCGCATGAAAATATAACTGAGATTTCTCTATAATATTTAAAAATTTTCTTTACATTATTTCTATTAATTCGCTTCATCCGGCATGTTGTTTAAAATAATTTAATTTTTGTGAAATATTAACAATATTTTCAATAACTAGCGGGATAGTAGGATAATATACGCCCGATAAACTATTTGTCGTCGTATAAAAAACTTCTAATAAATCCATGTAATGTTCTAAAATTGTCCAATCGGCTCGGTTAATTCATGTTGACCTAACAAAGTATAAAATTCCATTAGTAGTGTTTTTTGGCGAATCGCTCGTTTTAACATTATATACGTAGAGTTCCATCTAATTGACATGTCAAATAGAGGTTTCAAAAAATTTTGACCTTTCCCGGTTACGAATTTTTTAAAATCTTGACGTCGTTGTTTAGAACTATAAATAAATTATAACATTAACATATATTTATTAGTGTATGGTTCCATATACGACAAACTATCTTGTACTACTAAATTTAAAACGTGACACGCGCAACGAGTATGAAAAAAAGCGTCATTTAACATAGGTTTCAAATCACGTTTTAACCACTCAATTGAGGTGGTATTATTTGTGGCGTTATCAAAGAAATACTTATAATTTTATCTTTTATTTTAAATTCGCGCACACATTTTGAAATTATTTGATAAATCGCCTCACCGTGTGCGCGACTTCGAAACTTTCAAAACAAATTATTCGCTTATTTAGATCCCAGGAAACAAGATCGACTCAGTGACACGTTATAGACATATACGATAATCTTAATATTATACTACTTGTCCAAACGTCGCTCGTTAAACTCACTCGACCATCAAATTTTCAAAAAAAATTAATTAAAATTTTTTTTGCTTCTAAATAATATTAAAATGCGTCGCGCCTAATTGAAGATCGACTTACTTGGTGATATTTGGGCTGTAGCCCTTGGTGGATGTACTCGGTTTCTTCTTCGTTGTCGTAGTGGCTGAACGACAACACACGTCTGATGATGTTCTTCACCTGCAGCTCCCGCTGCCGACCTTGATCGTACGTTAGATTTGTCCGGATGCCGATAATTGCGCCTGGGTCGACTCGGGAGGAGCTTGTTTGGCTGCGCAAGACTTAACGTGTCTTGCGAGTGTCGAGTTGCCAGCGATCGAAAGTAATTTCGAGCACTGTTTGCACCTCGCCTTTTGCTCCGCGCCGACTTGCGCTAAGTCGAAATATTCCCAAACCGGCGCCGTACGCTTGTGCTCCACCACTTCGTACGCGACGGATGATGAAGAAGACACATGCGTTGACGACATATTCGAGAGAAATGAGAATAGAGATTAGAGAGAGGGTGGGGATGAGGGGGTAGAAGAGGGAAAGAAGGAGGGGGGGGGGGGCTTATAGATTTTTTTTAAAAAAAAAAATTAAAAAAAAATTATTTTTTAAATAAAAAATTGCTGCCAGCATGCCCATGTGGCATGCTGGCAGCCAACGGCTCTTAGAGCCGTTGTTGGAAACCAACGGCTCTAAGAGTCGTTGGTTTCCAACGGCTCTAGGAGCCAGGCAGGGCTTAGCCGGGCTTTTGACCGGGCCGGGCCGGGCCGGCGGTGGCCCGGTTTTTTAGGACACCCTACTGGGGGGGCCTGGTAAGGCCTCCCAGGCCAGCCCGGGGCGGGCCCAGGCTAAGCCCGACCCGGTTATTTTTAAAAAAAATTGTTTTTTTTTGTTTTTTTTAATTCATAAAAAAAATATGATTGACAAAAAAAAAATAAAAAAACGCAACATCCCAATATTGAAAAAAAAATTTTTTATTAATGTAACGAAATTATACAAATTTAGAAATGTGCAAATATACAAAAATTTGAAAATTCTAAATTATAAAAAATTACAAATGACAAAAATTCTAAATTATTAAAAATTACAAAATTACAAAATTACAAATGATAAAAATACAAGAAGTTGTCTAGTTTAAGTTGATCGGGTCCATCTCGTCTTCTATGTCCGACGGCTATACTCGATCGCTGAAATATGCTGCATCCTTCAACGCATGCAGGTGGTCCTTGTAGCATATGCAGATCTCGAGCGATTCTTCGTTTAGTCGACTTCTCCGCTCGTTCAAAATCCTGCCACTAAGAGAAAAAGCAGACTCCGAAGCTACCGTGCTAGCTTGGATCGTTAGTAAATCTCGGGCCATATAGGTCATAATAGGATAGGTATTTACTTTACGTTCCACCATTTTAAAATATCGAAATTTTCTAATTCGTCCGTGGACATAAAATCACGAAATTGTGGTTTTTGTGTACAACCCTAATTCACTTAAACTACTAGATGTTGTGCGCGCTTTTTTCCTAGAAGCTAACTCTAACATTTTATTTTTAAAAATACTAGATGTTTTGGTTGCGACACATCCTCTCGGGGCCGCGATCCGTATAATTATCGTAATAATTATAACATTCAGTAAAATAGTGTAAAATTTAAAATACTCAGATTATCTAAATCTGAATCACTTAGATTTATGTCTATATTGTTATTTATTTCTTCAATAAAATTTCCTACGCCGTTTACGCCGAAAAGAGGATTCAAAGCGGCGACGCATGAAAACATAACTGGGATTTCTCTATAATATTTTAAAAATTTTCTTTCCATTATTTCTATTAATTCGCTCCATCCGACGTGTTGTTTAAAATAATTTAATTTTTGTGAAATATTAACATATTTTCAATAACTAGCGGGCTAGTAGGATAATATACGCCCGATAAAGTATTTGTCGCCGTATAAAAAACTTCTAATAAATTCATGTAATGTTCTAAAATTGTCCAATCGGACTCGGTTAATTCATGTTGACCTAACAAAGTATAAAATTTCATTAGTAGTGTTTTTTGGTGAATCACTCGTTTTAACATTATATACGTAGAGTTTCATCTAATTGACATGTCAAATAGAGGTCTCAAAATTTTTTGACCTTGCCCGGTTACGAATTTTTTAAAATCTTGACGTCGTTGTTTAGAACTATAAATAAATTGTAACATTAAACTTATTTTACTAGTGTATGGTTCCATATACGACAACTATCTTGTACTACTAAATTAAAACGTGACAAGCGCAACGAGCATATGAAAAAGCGCCGTTTAACATAGGTTTCAAATCACGTTTTAACCATTCAATTGAGGTGGTATTATTTGTGGCGTTATCGAAAGAAATACTCATAATTTTATCTTTTATTTTAAATTCGCGCACACATTTTGAAATTATTTGATAAATCGCATCACCGGTGTGCAGGACTTCAAAACTTTCAAAGCCAAATTATTCGCTTATTTAGATCCCAGGAAACGGGATCGACCCAGTGACACGTTATAGACATATACGATAATCTTAATTTTATACTACTTGTCCAAACGTCGCTCGTAAACTCACTCGACCCTCAAATTTTTCAAAAAATTAATTAAGTTTGTTTGGCTTCTAAATAATATTTAAGTGTGTCGCGCCTATTGAAGATCGACTTACTTGGTGATATTTGGGTTGTAGCCCTTGTGGATGTACTCAGTTTTTTCTTCGTTGTCGTAGTGGCTGAACGATAACACGTCTGATGATGTTCTTCACCTGCAGCTCCCGCTGCCGACCTTGATCGTACGTCCAGATTTGTCCGGATGTCGATAATTGCGCCTGGGTCGACTCGGGAGGAGCTTGTTTGGCTGCGCAAGACTTAACGTCTCTTGCGAGAGTGTCGAGTTGTCAGCGATCGAAAGTAATTTCGAGCACTGTTTGCACCTCGCCTTTTGCTCCGCGTCGACTTGCAGTAAGTCGAAATATTCCCAAATCGACGTCGTATGCTTGTGCTCCACCACTTCGTGAGCGACGAATGATGAAGAAGACGTCTGCGTTGACGACATATTCGAGAGAATAGAGATTAGAGAGAGAGGGGGTGAGGGATGAGGGGGTAGAAGAGGAAAGAAGGAGGGGGGTTATAGTTTTTTTTTAAAAAAAAATTTAAAAATAATGTTTTATTAATAGGCTGCTATTTGCAGCCCATGTGGCAGCCAAGTATCCAACGGCTCTTAGAGCCGTTGGAAACAACAGCTCTAAGAGCCGTTGGTTTTGGAAACCAATGGCTCTAAGAGCCGTTGGTTTCCAAAGGCTCTAAGAGCCAGCCCGGGCTTAGCCCGGGCTTTTCTAGTCCCGAGCTAAGCCCGGTAACCGGGCGTTGCCGGCCCGGGCCGGCACCGGGCGGGAATTTGACCGACAATGGGGCCCGAAAGGGCCCCATGGCCCGGCTGGGCCCGAGCGGGCTTGGCCCGGGGAGGGCCTGTCGGGCTCTTTTCATCGGGCCGGGCCGGGCCGACCCGGTGGGCCCGATTTTTTAGGACACCCTAATTATGACTGGGTATCAGAGTGATCTGAGATCTGATCTCCTGCGATTAGTCCGTCTTCCTTATCCCTCATGGCCGATCTTAATGAGAACAACCAACACAATCGAATCAAGATCAACGTTCTGCAACAACACCTCATTCTCTGCAAAGCTCTTATTCCTTCGCCTGACATGATCCTCGTTAATCAGGTTTTATTTGGGACCATCAATACATTTCATGGAAGCGTTCCATGGAAATAGCTCTTACAAAAATAAATTAGGCTTCGCCAATGGATCGTCTCCAAAACCTGCTTCCGCTGATCCCAGTTTTGCTCAATGGGAGCAAGTGAATAACATGGTTATATCCTGGTTGATCAATGTAGTCCCAAGGATATTGGACAGTCGATTATCCATGGCAGCATTGTTGCCATTATGTGGTCCAACTTGTCATGGTGATTCACTAAAATCAATAGTTCCAGCTTAATGGTCTACGAAAGGTAATTTCTTCTTGTACCCAAGAAACTCTTAAGTGTTGAGGCATACTTCACTAAAATAAAACAGTTGTGGGAAGAACTCAAAGCTGTTACATTCATTCCATGCAGTTTGTAAATCAGATTCCCAATGCAAAGTTGTCAAAGCTTGGATCGATCAATTGTAAGAACAAAAACTCATGTAGTTCTTGATGAGACTCAATGATCATTTAAACCTCTTAGTCGACAAGTACTGAAATCACTTCCATCTATTGAAGGCACTTACTCCATGATCCAGCTGTTAGATATTTATATATGTCCGCTCGTGTGTTAGACCGACTCGGAATATGTTAACGGGTTCGTGTCATCCCAGGGCTTGCTCTACGCTGGAAGTACTATAAATACTTATTTCATACTTAGATGTGTCATCCTGGGACAGCCAATCTGGTCCTCTATTCAGGTAAAATTCTTTTTCTAAGTAATGTTAAAGTAGTGTCTTCTTTAACTAAAAATCTGATTTCAATGAGTCTGTTAGATAAGGCTGGGATGTCCTTCACAACTCAAAACAGTAGAATGACATTAATGGTCAATTCATATTATTTTGGGTGTGCGTACCTGATCAATGGAATGTATAGACTTTGCTTAAATAATGATAGCATTAATCAAATAAGTTCGAACCTTATTGATACTAAGTTGTTACATAACAGACTCGGATATGTAAACTATCGGAAAATGCTAGATCTAGCGAAAAGTCATAACATCCCCTTAGATATGTCGATTCGATTTGACAAGTGTGAGGTGTGTGCTCAAATCAAGATCACTAGAAAGTCATTCAAATCGATTTCTAAGAGCACGAAACTTCTGGAATTGATACATTCAGACCTCTGTGATTTTCGTAGTCACATCACTATAGGGGGAGGAAGTATCGGATTATATTATAAACGATTTTTTTAGATATATCATGTGTATCTGTTAAAATTGAAAGACAAGCTTTTTAGATATTTAAGAACTTTAAGTCTCGTGTAGAAAATCAGTTAAACCTGAAAATTAAAAGATTTAGAAGTGACCGAGGAGGAAAATATACTGCTACTGGGTTCAAGGAATTCTGTGTCTCTGAGGGAATAATTCTTAAAACCACAGCTCTTTACTCACCACAGTTAAAGGGTGTTGTCGAGCGTAAGAATAGAAATTTAACAGAGATGTTGAACTCTAGCTCCTAATAGCTGGCATGCCTAATTCCTTTTGAGGAGAATCAGTTCGTACTGCAAATCACATTCTGAATAGAGTGTCTCATTCTCAGGCTCATCGCTACCCTGTATGAGCTGTGGCACGGTCATCCTTGTAGATACGATACTCTAAAGACTTGGAGTTGTATTGCCTATGTGCGTATACAAGACCTTAAGAGGGCCTAAGGTGGAACCTAGGATGACAACTTTTGTTGAAACCGGAATCCGGCATCTGTGGAGTTCTACCCTTGGGGAAGGGGTGGTCTCTCGCGCCTACTTTGCTCCTGCAAGAAAAACAACGAGAGAGACAAGAGAAAACAGACCCAAAGGCTCGGCAGGGAGGTCCCACCACAAACCCGGAAGATCTCTGAGCGCTTCCCCTCCTTAGCCAAGAGCCGAGCTAAGGTACCCTCAGAGAACACTTGAGAATGAGAGCAAGGAGGCACTGAAAAGCGTGTCCTCTGAGGTACCCCTTGGGTCTTATTTATAGATTTTCAGAATCTGAACTGCCAATAACCAAAAGGACTGACCTAGAAGTACCAAAAGGCCCCTGGTTGGGTCTGCCAACAGCCAAACTCCGCTGTTCTGAACAGCTATGCGCAGTCCAACCTGGTCTGCCAACAGCGAGGCTCCGCTGTTCTGAGTAGCTATTCGCACCCCCGGGCGTCAGCTCGCCTTCAGTTCTCCCGCAGGAGGAGGGCGCGGTCTGGCTTCGTGGCTCGCCTATCCTCCCTGGGCGAGCGCGAGCCGATAGGGGCGAGCTGCCTGTCTTCTGCCGGGTGGATCGGCAGCCAGGTCGCGTACGGGGGGTTGGCCGGCGGGTCGCCAATCGCGGGTCCGGCTCGCTTGCTGCGGGTCGCCAGCTCGCTCGCCTGAGATGGGCGGGAGCGGACCAGCCCTTCAGTCGTTCAGCTCGTTCTGCCGCTCGGGTGCGGGTCGCGGGGACAGGCCTGCTCAACCTTCCTGGCGGGGCCCGCTCGCCGGACACAGGGTTGTACACAATCCCCGCTCTTTTTGAGCTTGAATCAAGCTCGGAAAGAATTATCCAACCCGCGTGTTCGGCGAGCTCTGTGCTGAGCTGGCAGGGAATCTTCTGGTAGGGGCCCACTGTCCTGCTATAAATACGCACTGCTAACCCCTGAAGGAGGCTCCCCAGATCCCTTCATTTCCTTTGAGCAGACCTTAATTTCTCGATGCCGGTCAGCGAGGAGGTGCGAGCTCGCCTGGCGGCAGCGAGCCTGAAGACTCAGGAGGAGGCCCTCGAGGCTGCCCCTTGGTTATCACGCGGGTCTCCCGGCCCTGTCTTCAGGCCGGCGAAGGGGAAGATTGTCAGGCGGTCTCTGGCGGGCGACTGTCCGGGCTCCAGCTCGGCCGCGGGTGTCGAGGTAATCCCCGGTGGACGTGACCTTCCGCGAGTTATTGTTGTACCTTTGACTCTTTGTTTTGCAGGCGATCCCCTGTGAGGGGGCGGGGATGGGGGAGAGGATCGCCCCTCTCGCGAGTCGCCCGAGAAGGTCGCTGGTTCCTCGGTTCTGGATCGCCCACCTCCGGAAACACCCTGTCCGGCGGTCTCCCACGGGCTGGGGAAATCTCTTGAGACCCTTGAGGGAGGGAACTTTCAGGGTCGGCCGGGCTCTTCTCGCCCATCTGTCGGTGCGGGCGACGTGCCAACCCTGGTGAGCTGGTTTTTATCGTTGGCTTTGTCTCTTGCTCGCTCATTCTGACCCCTCCCCGCTTGCAGGCTTTCACAGGGCCTCTCCTGAGACCGAGATGAGCGAAGGGTACTCGCCTCCGCCTGACATGGACAGTGTTTCTGACTATCTGGGCGACCCGACCGATGCGGCGGGGATGAAGAGGCAGGTGACGCGGCTATTCCAGAAACACACACTGCTGCTGCAGGAGATCATGAAGAGAATCGATGACGACAAGGCCGAGACCCGAGGCCCGGCTCGCGGCCTTGGAGGGCCCTCCGCGCGAAGCGGAAGACGACGATGTCACCTCGCCGGGCATGCATATAACGCGAGCCGAGGGGCATCTTAAGAGCGCCGTGGAGCAGGTCGGCCTGGCTCAGCGGGAGCTGGTGGCGGTTCGCGATTACCACGATCCCCGTTTGCCGCCTCGGTCGGAACGAAGAGGCGGCACAGGTGGAAGTGGGTCGAGTACTGACCCAGTTGTTTGCCCCTCGCTCGCGGGATACCGCGGGGTTATCGTCATTTCGTAGTTATCTTGTATTTGTAATTGCTTGCGACTCTTTCAGCCCGTCTATGGGCCTAACTGTTTTGTTGCTGAGATGTATTGAAATTATCGTGTTGCTTTTCTTTTGTTTTTTGTGGGCGGGTTAAGGGAAAGGTCCATTCTTCCTTTTGCGCTGATCGGGGCGAGGGCGAGCCGAGGAGCTCGCCAAACGGGAGTCTCCCGTCTTGCGCGGAACGGCATGCGGGTGCGGGTTGGGGTTGGTTCGCCCGCGCTGGTCTCCCGCGGTTGCAGCCGGGCGAGAACCGTGCCGGCTCGACCTTTGAGGTGCGGTCGCACGCGGGAAGTCGAACCGTCGGGCTGATTTTTGGCTATCCGCACCCCGCCTTTCGGCGGGAAGTTTCCCGCCCTTTCTCTTTCCCTATAAATAGGCCTTGCAGGCCCTAATTTCTCCACCGATTCCAAACTTTCTTGCTTCCCGTTCCCGCGGAGTATCGTCTGTGTTCGCCTTCTGGCTTTTTCTCGCGCGTTCGGCGGCGACTCGACGGGGATGGGCGGAGGCGGCGGCGACGTGGACGGCCGAAGCAAGTGCGCTTGGACCTTCTCCGAGCATGATTTCCCTCGCGCCGTTATCACAGAGCGCGAATACTTGGAAGCTCTAGGCGACCATATCCCAGCCGGGTTCTCTGCGAGGCGACCCGAAGAGGGGGAGAAAATCAACGACCTGTCTAGGGATGAGCTCGCCATCCCTCTCGCTCACTTTGAGGTAGGCCTGCGACTCCCCCTGTGGCCCGAGGTGCTCCAGGTGCTAAAATACTTCGGGGTCGTCCTGGGCCAGATGACCCCGAACTCCATCGCCGTCATGATGGGGTTCGCCTGCTTCCTGCGAGAGGAGCGGGTGGAGTTCAGCCTCGCAGTGTTCCGGAAGCTGTTCTCCTTCAGGGCGAATCGAGACGGGACGGCCTACTTCTCCAGTGCCCACCTCAAGGTGCGGGAGACAGTTAACAAGAGCCACAACTGGCTGAAGAAGTTCATGTTCGTCAAAGGGGACTTCGGCAACGTTCCCTTCTCGCCGGTGCAGCTCAGCGAGGCGAGCTACCGACCACCCAGCCTAGGCGGCCATGAAGCTGATCTGTGCGCGTTCTTCGCTGGGAAGAACTTTGAGGTCGCGTTCCTGCGCCGCCACCTTGACGATCTCGCGGCTGTCCCGCCGGGGGGAGGTTTGCCACTCGTCTTCGTTAGGCCTTACTTTCCCACTCTTCTTTCATCTCACCTTCCCTTCTTCGCAGGTGAACGCGACATCCCTCTTCACCCCCCTTACGAGAGCGCTCGGATTCCCCCCGGGGTTCTCGCCCGCGCCCAGGCTGCGGATGCCGCCCAGCGCGACATCCCATCGGTCCCGGCCAAGAAGCGACCGGGCGGCGGACAGTCATCGCCTCCGCCGAAGTCGGCGAAGACCGCGGATCAACAACCCTCCGCGAGCCAAATAAAGGGCAAGGCCCCGCGATCCTGCCGACTGAGGCCCGCTCGCCCCTGCTGGTTGCTTCGACCAGCGACTCCCCGGTCGGGGCGGCGGGCACCTCCGCGCCGCTGGGTGGGTCTGAAGCCGCTGCGGAGCCGGTGCCGAGAGGGCATCGTAACTTCGGCTACGGCGAGAAGTACTTGGACGAGCTCGGCGTCCCGCTCCTGGCGTGGGACAAGGAGTCGAACCGTGCAACGATCTCGACCCTGCTGCCGAGCTGGATGGAGCAGGATACTATCGGCGGGGAGGCGTACAGCTTCTCCTTTGGTCTGTACTCGCGCGAAGACGCCGCCATTTATGACAAGGAGGAGACGCGAGTGCTGATTCATGAGAGTGCGCGGGCCCAGCTGCGCGGTTTGGAGCTGGCTCATATGGTGGGGAGACGCTGCACCCAGGTGGAGCGGAACGCCGTGTCCATCCGAAAGATGGCGGATGAGAAGGAAGAGGCCCGAAAGCTCGCTCGGGCGGACGCGGACCTCCAGAGAGGGCGGGCCGCCGCTGCCGAGGAGACCCTCGCGCAGTACCTGGGCGGGGTGGTACGCGCTCAACCTGAGTTATCCTCTCCCTCTCGCGAACACAGCTCATGATTATTCCCATTCCTTCTTTTTTTTTCAGGATGCGGCGACGGCGAGTCGAATGGGTGCCGAGATCGCCACCCTTGGCCAGGAGAAGGCGGCGCTGGAGGCCCGGGTACGCGAGCTGGAGGCCACCGCCGCTGCTCCTCCTCCAGACAGCAGGGTTTGCCCGCGCGCGCACCTCTCTGACCATGACCTGGAAGTGCTAATGCAAAAGAACGCGGCCAGCGCGGCGAAATACACGATGCAAATGCTGCGGCGCGCGGATCTGCTTACGGGCGAGGCGGCAGAGCTTTCGGCGGAAGACGTTGTGCCGGCGCTGTTTCTCCCCATGCCGGACCCTGGCGACAAGGCCTTCCAGCCCCTTTAGGGTTTCTAGATCTCGCGCCCCCCCCCCCCCCCCCTTACTTTTTGTAATTTACTTTTTAGATGAACATTATTATGTGTAACAATCTGTTCTGAGATGTATGTTCGAGTTGCGCTTATACTTCATATTTTTAGCTATTGTTCTTTTAATGAATGCCTTTTTCGCCTGCCTTATTTTTCCAACGCTGTCATTGCCGGATGGCGCGACCTGCCCCTGCGGCCCGGCTCTGACGAGGCGGCTGCCCGTCCGCCGAGCGAGGCGAGCTGGCTCGTCCGCCGAGCGAGGCGAGCTGGCTCGTCCCTCGGCCGCATGCTTAATTCTCTGCGGACTCTCGCCAGGCCTTTGCGTTTACTCAACCACCTTTCCTGGGGTCTGAGGATGGGGCTATGCTAGACCCTTTCCCTCTTTTTTGACTAACTCTTGTGATTCCGTCTTGCTGCGCACGCTTTTCGAGTAGTTCCCGGCCTTGCCGGCTAGGTGGGAGTCCGACAACGCGATTTGTTCTGGGTCGCAGGTCGTTGCTTTCGGAGTCATTCCATCGAGTGACATCCGGCCCTGCCAGCTAGGTGGGAGCCTGGCAGCGGGATCTTCTCGAGGCTATGGATGACACCGAGTGACTTCCGGCCCTGCCAGCTAGGTGGGAGCCTGGCAGCGGGATCTTCTCGGGGTCCAAGTTCATTCCATCGAGTGACTTTCGGCCCTGCCAGCTAGGTGGGAGCCTGGCAGCGGGATCTTCTCGAGGCTAGGGATGACACCGAGTGACTTCCGGCCCTGCCAGCTAGGTGGGAGCCTGGCAGCGGGATCTTCTCGGGGTCCAAGTTCATTCCATCGAGTGACTTCCGGCCCTGCCAGCTAGGTGGGAGCCTGGCAGCGGGATCTTCTCGAGGCTAGGGATGACACCGAGTGACTTCCGGCCCTGCCAGCTAGGTGGGAGCCTGGCAGCGGGATCTTCTCGGGGTCCAAGTTCATTCCATCGAGTGACTTCCGGCCCTGCCAGCTAGGTGGGAGCCTGGCAGCGGGATCTTCTCGAGGCTAGGGATGACACCGAGTGACTTCCGGCCCTGCCAGCTAGGTGGGAGCCTGGCAGCGGGATCTTCTCGTGGTCCAAGTTCATTCCATCGAGTGACTTCCGGCCCTGCCAGCTAGGTGGGAGCTTGGCAGTGGATCTTCTCGAGGCTAGGGATGACACTGATTGACTTCCGGCCCTGCCAGCTAGGTGGGAGCCTGGCAGCGGGATCTTCTCGGGGTCCAAGTTCATTCCATCGAGTGACTTCCGGCACTGCCAGCTAGGTGGGAGCCTGGCAGCGGGATCTTCTCGAGGCTAGGGATGACACCGAGTGACTTCCGGCCCTGCCAGCTAGATGGGAGCCTGGCAGCGGGATCTTCTCGGGGTCCAAGTTCATTCCAACTCTCTGAGCAAGCTTAGGTATGACAATCCTGGGGGGAGAGAAGAAAAGCTTCATTGTAATAAATCGTGTTGCTTACAGGAAATTAGGAAAAAATCTCTTCAAGTCGTCTCCACTCCAGGTGAGACTCAGGGCCTCGCCCTCTACATTTTGGAGCCGATAGCCCCCCGACTTCAAAGCTTCCTTCACAATGAATGGCCCTTCCCAGCTGGGGTTGAGTTTCCCTACGGACGCTGACCTCCTCCTGCCGCGTCCGCCTTCTTCAGTATCAGGTCCCCTTCCGTGAACTGCTTGACCCTGACATGTTTGTCAAAGTATTTTGCCATCCTCCTTTTGACCTCCTCCTGTCGGATGGCCGAAAGATCCCTCAACTCTTCCACCATGTCAAGGGAGAGTCTCAGTTCCTCCCCGTTCTTGGCTTGCCATTCCTCTCTGCCCTCCTTGGCCATTCCGACTCGCGGTGTTTGAACTTCAAATTCTATGGGGAGCACCGCCTCGCACCCATGGGAGAGCTTGAAGGGGGTCTCCCCCGTGGCCGTGTTAGGAGTGATTCTAAGGGCCCAAAGAACGGCGAGGAGCTGCTCCGCCCAGCTCCCCCTCAAGTTTTCCACCTTCTTCTTGAGGAGATTGACGATGATTTTGTTTGCCGCCTCCACCTGCCCGTTGCTCCTGGGGTGGTGGACCGAGGCGAATCTGAGGTCGATCCCAAGCTGCTCGCAGAAACTGGTGAACTCGGCACTGGCGAACTGAGGTCCGTTGTCTGTGACGATGGCCTGGGGCAGCCCATGGTGACAGATGATCTCCCCCCAAACGAAGTTCCTGATTACCTGGGAGGTCACCTTGGCCAACGCCTTCACCTCCATCCACTTTGAGAAGTAGTCGATCATCACTAGGAGGAATCTTCTCTGGCCGCTGGCCTGGGGGAACGGTCCGACCAGATCCATTCCCCAGATTGCAAAGGGCCAGGGGGCCGTGATGCTCTTGAGTTGTTGGGCCGGCTGTAGCTGGAGGGGGGCGAACAGCTGGCACTTATGACATCTTCTTGCGAACCCCGCGGCATCCCGGCCCAGGGTGGGCCAGAAATACCCCTGCCTGACTATCCTCCCCTCCAGGGTCCGACTCCCGGAATGACTCCCGCACTCCCCGGAGTGGACTTCTTCCAAGATCCTCTGCGCCTCGCCCTCGGACACGCAGCGGGCCAGCATCCCAGAGAGGGTCTTTCTGTATAGCTGACCGTCTTTAAGGAGGTAGTAGGCGAACTTGTGCCTCAGCTTCTTCCTGTCTACTCCCTCCGGATACTCTCCCGTGGAGAGGAAAACTACTACTGGGTCCATCCATGAGGGTTGCTGATCGATCTCCATGAGCTATCGTTCTTCGATGGAGGGGCGAAACAGGTCGGTGATGGTGCCCCCTGCCCGGGGCCGTGCTTCGCCAGTTGGTCGGCCTGCTCATTCTCCCCCCTTGGCACGTGCCGGATGGAGAAGGTCTGGAAGGTCCCTATGACCCCCTTTACTTTGGCCAAGTATAACTTCAAAGCGGGCTCCCTTGCTTCGAACTCCCCGTTGATCTGGGAAGCCACCACCATGGAGTCGGTCAGGACCTCCACATCCAGCACCCCCAACTCCCTGGCCAGGCGTAGTCCCGCTATCACTGCTTCGTACTCAGCCTGGTTGTTGGTAATGGGAAAATGCACCACCACCGTCTGCTCGATCCGAGTCCCTTGAGGGTTTTCCAGAATCACTCCTACTCCGAGAGAATGCCTTCCTGAGGCTCCTTCCACCCTCACCTTCCAAGGAGTCGGGCGGTGAGCTCCTCCTCCGCCACTTCCACCACGTAGTCGGCCAGGAAGTCGGCCATCGCCTGAGCTTTGATCGAGAGCCGCGGAACGAAGGAGACATCGAACTCGCTTAGCTCCACCGACCACTTGGCCAGCCGGCCTGAATGCTCCACCCCCTCGAAGACGTTGCGGAGAGGATGGTCGGTCACCACTCGGAATGAGTGTGCCTGGAAGTAGGGTCGTAGCCTTCGAGCCGAGATGATTAATGCGAATGCAAGCTTCTCCAGGATCGGATACCGGAGCTCGGCCTTCCTCAGGACCCGGCTGACATAGTAAATGGGGAGCTGCCTCTTCCCCTCTTCACGTACTAAGACGGAGCTCAAGGCCTCTGCCCAACCCCGAGATATAAGAACAAATCCTCACCCTCCTTCGGCCCCTGGAGCAGCGGAGCTTGTGTCAACTGCACCTTGAGGGCCTGGAAGGCCTCTTCACATTCCTTGCTCCATTCGAACCTCTGGCCTCCCCTCAGCGTTTTGAAGAAGGGGGAGTACTTCTCCCTGCCCGAGAAAGGAAGCGGCTCAGTCCTGCTAGCTTCCCTGTCAGCCGCTGGACCTCCTTCGCATTCCGCGGGGACCCCAACTCCAGGATAGCCTTGACCTTGTCCGGGTTCGGCTCGACCCCCGCGGGGGTGAGGAGGTGCCCCAAGAACTTCCCTCGGCTAGCCCCAAAACGCACTTAAGGGGATTCAGCCGCATCTTGTATCTGCGCAGGGTGGCGAACGTCTCCTCCAGGTCCCGGAGGTGGGAGTACACGTCCCGGCTCTGGATCATGAGGTCGTCCACGTATACCTCCAAGTTCCTCCCCCTCTGTTCCTTGAAGACCCTATCCATCATTTTTTGGTAGGTGGCCCCAGCGTTCTTCAGCCCGAACGGCATCATCTTGTAGCAATAGCAGCCGTCCCCTGTGATGAATGAGACATCCTTGATGTCCGGGGGGTGCATCCTGATCTGGTGGTAACCTAAAAAGGCATCTAAAAAACTCATTACAGAAAAGCCGACGGCGGAATCAACCAGCGCGTCGATCCGAGGCAAAGGGTAACAATCCTTAGGACAAGCTTTATTAAGAAGAGAGAAATCGATACACAACCGCCAGCGTCCGTCTCCTTTTTTAACTATCACAACGTTTGAGACCCAGCCGGGGTACTGAATTTCGGACACGAAGCCGGCTTTGAGAAGCTTCGCCACTTCCTCCCTGATGGGTTCCGCCAGCCTGTCCGCCGTGGACCTCTTCTTTTGCTGGACGGGGCGTGTTCCCGGGTCCAGGTTGAGGCGGTGGCAAGCCACATCCGCGTCAACCCCGGCATCTCCGCGGCGCTCCAGGCGAAGATGTCCACGTTCTTCTGGATGCACTCCAGCATCCTGCCCTGGTCCTCCGGGGTCAGCCCCCCGCTGACGCGGATCCTCTCCACCCTGCCTCCGCGGGTGAGCACTTCCAGTTCCACCACCTCCTCTGTGGCCTCCAGCTCGGACTGCTCCCCCCATCCTTCGGCGTCCCCTTCCTCCGGAACGGGGACCTCTACCTCCATCTCCCCTCCTACGGCCCTCACTTCGGCCACTTCCTCCATATCTCCTCCTTCCGCCTTCTCTGCGCAGTCCTCCTCCATCCTCCGCCCCATCTCCTCGGCTCCTTCCTGCCAAGAGATGGTGTTTACCGTGGTGATGTAGCATTCCCGCGCCACCTTCGGGTCTCCCCTAACCCTGACCTGCACCCCCTCAGTGTTGAACTTCAGGCACTGATGGAAAGACGAGGGGACGCAGCGGAAGGCGCTGATCAGGGGCCTCCCGAAGATTGCGCTGTAGCTTCTGGGGGCGTCCACAATGACGAACTTGCAGTTTTGGGACTGCCCCCCAGGGTGACATGGAGGCCGACTCCTCCCTCTACCTCCTTCCTTTCTCCTGAGAACCCGAACAAGGGCCCGTCCGAGGCCAGCACCCTCTTAGCTTCCACCTGCATCGCGTCAAACGCCTTTTTAAGACGACGTTCACGGAGCTCCCATTGTCCACGAGGATCCGAGAGACAGTGAAGTTCTCGATGGCGGCCTTGATGACCAGCGCATCACAGAACGGATCCTCGTGGTCCGGCATATCACTTCTGGAGAAGGTGATCCTCTCCTCTGGCGGCGGGGTTTGGGACGTAGAGGCGACGCTCCGCCGGTACATGGTGTGGAGACTTGCCTTGCGGGAAGCCTCGACTCCCACTCCCCCGTGGATCACTCCGATCCCTCCTCGGGTCCCCACATCCACCCGGTCTTCACAGCGATCCTCCTCCGCCCGAGGCAGGACCTCCTCGATCCTCACTTCCTGCCGCACCTCCTCCTGCTGCTGCTGCCGACCCCTGTTCCCTCTCATCTCCAAGAACTCCGGGCATGTGGCTGTTGTGTGCCCCTCTTCCTGATGGAAGTCGCAGTAGGGCAGCTCCACCCTGAACTCTCTTCTCCTCCTTCTCATGACCCCTCTCCTTGCTCCCAGAGCTATGGCCATGGCCTCCTCCTGATCGGGGAGCCGCGGCCTCTGACCCTGCCTCCAGCCTGGTGGGTGGAACTGGTCCTGCCTCCCCTGATAGTGACCTCTCCCGTGGTATCCCCTCTGTGGCCCCTGCCCCTGCCACTCTGGTCTCCAGCCCAGCCTACGGTCGGGCTCCTGATGCCCCCACCCCGGCTGCTGTCCTTGGAGTTGCCTCTGCTCTCTCTGCTCCCTCTGCCTGGGCTCCCCCCTCCTCTCTTCCTGTCCTCTTCCTCCCTTCGACTCCTTTTCCTCCTCAGTCGCCCACCTGGCCAACTTCCTTGCAAATTCTGGGTTCGACGCCTCCCCGTCGACCTCTCTCGCCGCCCTCTCCATCAACTCCTCGTAGGAGAGGGGGGAATTCTCTTCAGCTCCATGCGGAAGAAACCCTGCTGCAGGCCCAGTGTGAAGGCCATCATCAGACTGTGGCCCGGCATCTCCTGGACTTGGGTAACCTCCTCCTGGAACCGATCGACGTAGCTCCCCAACGTCTCGTTCACCCCCTGCTTTATGTGGAACAGGGACTCAGACTCCTTCTTCCTCTTCTTTGAGGTAGTGAACCTCAACATGAACCCTCGGCCAGGTCCTCGAAGCAATAGATGGAACTGGCCGGCAGCTGGTGGAACCACTCCCTTGCCTTCTCTCGGAGGGTGATGGCGAAGAGGCGGCACTTGAATCCGTCCGACATCTGACGGATGGAGACTACGTCCTCGAACCACTGGACGTGCTAAAACCGGGTCTCCCTTCCAGTGTAGTAGGTCATCTCGGGCTCCCTGAATCCGTCTGGTACTGGAGCTGAGGAGACCAGCTCGCTGAAGGGGCTGCCTCCCCCCACCTGGCGGTCCGGCGAGTCTCGCGGGCCCAACTCGCCGAACCGGCCTCGGCCTGCCGAGTCGGGGACGAGCTCGCGCCCCGGGAGCTCGCTTCCTCGGCCTTCTTCTGCCACCTCCTTCCCGGCTCGCCTGCCGGGGGCGTCCTCGCCCAAAGAGGGGGCGGCCGCGATCGGGATCGCCGGAGTCGAGCACTCGGCCCGCGCGCCGAGTGCGAACTTGACGAGGCTCAGCACCTCGTTCCTGAAATCCTCCAACATCCCTACCGTTGCGAGAGGCGGGGGGGGGGGGGGTGGCGAGTCCTGTCTGTCCAATCCCTGACCTCCCGTCATTGTGCTCGCCGAAGCTTTTCTACACTGACCACTTTCCACGCTCACCGCACCAAAATGTTGAAACCGGAATCCGGCCTCTTGTGGAGTTCTACCCTTGGGGAAGGGGTGGTCTCGCGCCTACTTTGCTCCTGCAAGAAAAACAACGAGAGAGACAAGAGAAAACAGACCCAAGGGCTCGGCAGGGAGGTCCCACCACAAACCCGGAAGATCTCTGAGCGCTTCCCCTCCTTAGCCAAGAGTCGAGCTAAGGTACCCTCAGAGAACACTTGAGAATGAGAGCAAGGAGGCACTGAAAAGCGTGTCTTTTGAGGTACCCCTTGGGTCTTATTTATAGATTTTCAGAATCTGAACTGTCAATAACCAAAAGGACTGACCTGGAAGTACCAAAAGGCCCCTGGTTGGGTCTGCCAACAGCCAAACTCCGCTGTTCTGAACAGTTATGCGCAGTCCAACCTGGTCTGCCAACAGCGAGGCTCCGCTGTTCTGAGTAGCTATTCGCACCCCCGGGCGGTCAGCTCGCCTTCAGTTCTCCCGCAGGAGGCGGGCGCGGTCTGGCTTCGTGGCTCGCCTATCCTCCCTGGGCGAGCGCGAGCCGATAGGGGCGAGCTGCCTGTCTTCTGCCGGGCGGATCGGCAGCCAGGTCGCGTACGGGGGGTTGGCCGGTGGGTCGCCAATCGCGGGTCCGGCTCGCTTGCTGCGGGTCGCCAGCTCGCTCGCCTGAGATGGGCGGGAGCGGACCAGCCCTTCAGTCGTTCAGCCCGTTCTGCCGCTCGGGTGCGGGTCGCGGGGACAGGCCTGCTCAACCTTCCTGGCGGGGCCCGCTCGCCGGACACAGGGTTGTACAAACATGCGTCTATCTAAGTAGTGCAACAGATAGTGCAGCCGACAGATTTCTCGATCTATCCACAAATATCGTGATAGAGTCTAGAGATGTCATATTCTTTGAAAATAATTTGTTAAGGATCATGGCTTGTCTGTTCTGGGTCTAATGATATGATTTCAGAATATATCGTAGAACCTGAAGCTGGCCCTTCTGGCACTACTCCCCAACCTCTAGAGGTGGAACTTGTTCCACTTAGAGTATCTACAAGAGAGAGAATCCCTAAGAACTTCAGTGAGAATTTTGTCACCTATCACTTAGAGGATGATCCATTCCCCTATCTAGAGAAGCCATTGATGATGAGATGTACTCGTTGTTACATAACAATACTTGGGATCTACTTGATTTGCTGATAGGCGTTAAAGTTCTAGTGGGTGTTGAACAAGAAACTATATAGTGATGGATCTATAGCCAGGTATAAAGCGCGTCTCGCAGCTAAAGGTTATAAACAACATGGGGTAATAGACTATTTTGATGTTTATTCACCTGTATGTCACCTATCGACTATCAGGATTCTTCTGGCCTTAACATCTATTGAGAACTTTATAGTTCATCAGATGGATGTGAAAACAACCTTCTTAAATGGAGAGCTTGATGAAGAGATCTATATGGTACAATCTGATGGTTATGTGTAGAAAAATCAAAAAGAAAAAGTGTGCAAACTGGATAAATCAATTTATGGATTTAAACAAGCGCCTAAGATATGACATATGAAGTTTGACCATGTGGTAAAGAGCCTCAGATTTCAGTCCAGTCTTTCAGACAAATGCCTTTATCACCGCTCATTATCGAATCGAATAGTCATCAAATGCTTATATGTGGATGATATGTTCATTCTAGGGTCAGATCTTGCTGCAGTTATGGATATTAAATTCACTTTAGCAGAAGTCTTTGACATGAAAGACCTTGGTCCTATAGATACCTTGTTAGGTATGAACATTAGAGTTGACTAAAGGTCGAGTTACACTTAGCCAGGCTTATTATATTGAGCAACTTCTTTCTACCTGAGGATATGATAACTGTAGGTCGATTGAGACGTCATTTGATCATAATGTTAAGTTGATTCCTAATGTAGAGACCAGCATTAATCAAGTTAGGTATTCCAAGATAATTGATAGTCTTATGTATGCCACAAGTTGTACTAGAGCAGACATTGCTTTTTCGGTTAGCTATTCCTAATGTTGAGTCATTTTACCAGTAATCCAGGCAAAGAGCATTGAGAAGCACTAGATAGCTGTTGAGGTACCTGAAAGGTACTAAAGATCATGTTTTGTGCTACACTGGTTACCCACCTTCTGTGGAGGGACATTCTGATGTATCGTGGTGTTCAGAAGTCGGGAACAGAAAGTCCACCAGTGCATATATATTTACTTTGGTGGAGCTGCTATCACTTGGAAATCCAAAAGACAGACCTGTATAGCATTGTCGTCTATGGAAGCTGAGTTGTTTGCATTAGCCTTGGCCAGTTAAGAGGCAAATTGGATCAGGAACTTGATTTTAGACATTCCCTTATCTAAGTTACAAGTCAACTCGTTGAGCTTGTATTGTGATAATCAAGCAGCAGTTCAGGTCGTTAAGAAAACCCTCTATAATACTAAGAGGAGACATATACGACTGAGACATGCCTTGTTGAATTATCTGAAAGAACAATGAATTATCACTTTGATCGACGTACGTTCAAAGGATAACCTGACTGATCCATTGACGAAAGGAATGTCAAAAGTCCGTCTAATCAAAACAGTGGGGAAATGAAACTAAAGGTGATTTAGTTCGGCCTTAGTTCAGCAATAGGCGATTTAGTTCAGCCTTTGTCCAAATGTTTTGATTATTCTGATTTCTTTTGTCAAAGCAAGCATGTTGTGCTCCGTTGATGCTCTTGATTGCTGAGCTCGGATCTGGTAAGTTGTTTCATTCTAAACTTGATACTAACAACTTCACCTGGATTCGACTTTTGCCTTGGAGGAGAATGTTATTCCAAACTTGATAACACAATCTGACTTGGTCTTGTCTCTTCTTCTGGAGATTGGTTTCATTCCAAACTTGATGAGTTTCAATTAACTTTAGAAGAGCAGTAATCATGACATTTCATATAGGATCACAGATATAGCTGCGGTGTCCAAAAGTCTGAAATCGTTTCGGTTGAAACAGATATCAGGTTCTTAGGTAAAACTATAATACTCTGTGAACGTGTCCTCCCAGCCAAATTAAAATGATCAATATTAAGTTCTTTGTGTAGAACTGGATATTTGCAAATTTGCAAAGGATAGAATTCATTCTGAAATGAAATTCTCTGTTGAAATTGCAGTGGTTGCTGGGATAGGAGGAGCATTGGTTGATTGGAATCTAGATCTTTTGGATGATGAATTTTAGAGTGTTATTAATTTTTCTTTTGCAACATCTGTTCAGAACATTGTTTAGCTCTTTTTTTATGCACTGTTTGTTTGTACTTTCTAGCTCTCTGTTGACCTGTGACGCCTGACATATAGGGCATGTGTCTTGTTGTACCTGAGACTATTTCTGTGTTGCAGCTGAGTTTTGTTTACTTATGCGTGCATACTGTTTTGTGCTTAAGTCTAATTTTGTTTGAAACAGGTGCTGGACACGGTTGTGTATGATTCACGGTTGGTTGAACTTTGCACAAACCACCTTCTATCCGAAGTCTGGGTTCACGGCGGACATAGGAGGAGATTGTTATATATTTATATATGTCCGCTCGTGTGTTAGACTGACTCGGAATAGGTTAACGGGTTCGTGTCATCCTACGACTTGCTTTACGCTGGAAGTACTATAAATACTCATTTCATACTTAGATGTGGTATTCGTAGAATACTTTGAGCGGAGCAATCTTAACACCAGCAAGAAGAACACCATATGAACATCTCTCCGTTCGTGCTCATGGAAGATGTGGCATCTGCCTTCTATTCTGGAACCTCATTCAACTCCTTTTCTCAACGATCAAATTAGAATTCTGGCACTGACAGGCCAACATTGTGGTGTGAACATTGTCAGATGTCAGTTCATACCATAGCAAAATGTTTCAAGATTCATGGCTATGTAGCCAACTACAAAGGCAAAATCAAGACCCTCTGCATACAACTTTTCAACGTTTTGAAGAAAACCTTGTTGAATTTAATCGTCCAGATCCAATGTCGTAAGTATTTTTTTTTGCTGTGATGCATTTTCATCACAAGCTTTTAATCTTATTCATTGTGATACATGAGGATCATATAAAACTGCAACACAACATAGTCGTAAGTATTTTTTTGACGATTGTCAATGATTTCACTAGGAATATTTGGACATTCCTAATGCATTCTAAGGAGGAAGTACCTTCTTTACTATCACATTTCATAAAAATGATTCACACTCAATTCAACATTGGCGTTAAAACTGTTAAACTGACTGTGGATCGGAGTTCATTAATCGCACTCTGAAATCATATTTTTTTGGAAAAAGGAATCATACATCAAAGTAATTGTGCATACATGTCTCAACAGAATGGAATCGCAGAACGTAAACACAAACATGTTCTTGATGTTGCCAGAGCTTCACGACTTCAGGTATGTTTACCAATCCATTTTTGGGGAGAATGCATACTCACGGCCTCATAATTAATTAATAAGATTCCATCCAGTATTTTTAACAATAAGTCGCCATTAGATATCCTATTCAACAGAGTTCCGATTTATGAGAATCAAAAAGTATTTGGTTGCTTGTGTTTTGCATCTACCATTACAGTTTCCAAGAAAAATTTGATCCTAGAGCAAGCAGATGTGTTTTTATTGGTTATCCTCATGGTCAGAAAGCCTATAAGATCTATGATATTTGTAGCGGCCGAACTCAACGTCTCGGCTGCATTGAAATAACTTGGACCGACTTAGCTCTCGGGACGGTCGAACGAGCACACAGTCAATGAGATAGCTCAATCGTACACACGAAGTTTTAACGTGGAAAAACCCCTCAACTGGGTAAAAATCACGTGAACGTGTCTGTGCAGGTCAAAGTCCACTATTTGCTCACGGTTACAATCTGTTTGCTGAATCGTGGGCAACAGACCGCTGCTCGTTACAATTTGGAGGTGAGAGAACATTTTGCTCTCGGCGGGCGACAAACCGTCACGCTCGGTGTCTTCTACAAATTACACTCGGTGGACGAGAAACCGTCACGCTCGGTGTCTTTTACAAATTACACACAGTGGAGATGGGGGTTTTTGAGCGTCGGGATGGTGCTGAACGCAGGAATGGAGCACTTGAAATTGCGCTGGTAGGGACTTCCAGGAAGTTATGAAATAAGCTTCGTTGTACGGCTCAAAGATGTCTTGAACGCGGCTCGAAGATGGCTTGAATGTGGCTTGAGGATGGCTCGAATGCGGCTGGAAGGTGGTTTGAATGCTGCTCGTAGGAGGAATCTGGCAGAGCTCTGGCCCGAGGAAGAAGACTGAGAGGAGAAAGGTGAGAAATGGGGAGGCCTGGGGCTCCTTTTATAGCCTACAGGAGGTGGTTATGGTGGTTACGCGGTTATCTGCACGTTATAACCATCTAAATTAATATTTTTCCTATAGTTTAAGTGAGCGCATCATAATTATTTATTTCGATACCTGCAAACCAATGAATTAAATAATAAAATTCTCCCATTAACCATGGTGGTTAATGAGTGGTTACGCGCGAATTGGACGATGGTGATCGAACCGAGACAATCAGACGGCGGGGAAGCGCTCTCTTGGAAGGGCGATGAACTCGTCGGTGAACTCTTTGACGAAGAGGGAGGCCACAGACGACCGCCAGGAGAGCGGGAGGCGGTCCGAATGGGTGCGGCTTGCCCGACCGCCGCTTTGGAGGCTTTCCGGCAATTGAAAGGGGGGTGGCCGGCTCGGCCGCCCTCTCGGCCACACGCCGGCCGCCGGCCATTCGGCCTCCCGCCTGCGGCCGGAAGGGGGGCTCTGCCGCGCAATGTCGGGTGCGTGCGTGCCCTCTTGGTTGTGCTTGTACATACGTGTCTATGCTCATGCTAATGCTTTTGTTGCATGAGATTTGATTTTTGCCGTCTAATCCTAATTTTTGCTTCTCCTTTTATTTCAGGTGTAAAATCTATCCCCACCGGGAATTGGACACGACAAGGAGAGATTTCTACTCAGGACCATCGTCTTACAGAGACACCAACTACGAGTTAGTTTTCACCACAGGACAACGACTCTGCCGGCAAGCACGATCATTCGCATAGCCAATGAAAGAAAAAGTAAACAAGTTCATACATCACAACAAATATATAAAGATCTCCAACAAGAGATTCACATTAGATAAATGAAAGAGTTCAAGAAATAGGGCTTATGCCCCAGTACATAGCCATCATAAATATCACTCTCTCAACTAACAACGCAGAAGCTAGACCATATGATCATCAACCTGACGACGGGTAGTAGTAGTGCGCTGCTTCGACTCCTCAGTTCTCGGTGTCTTAATCTCTGGCTCCGTCTGATCGAACTGCGGCAGCGTCTCCACGTGTCCCTAAAATGATGTGGTCCAGCGACCATTAGTCAAACTAGACTTAGCTGCTTCGTCCCCGCCTCACTCATGCGACTCCTAGGCACCGCGCGGGAGGAAGATAGCGGAGGACCAATAATAACAGAATGTGCAAGCAAGTGACGGTGATATAGATATAGATAATTCTCTAACAGTTCTATATCAGTATGAGCAACAACAAAAGTAAATAAGAGCAGCAACTAGCACAATATAAAAGTACAGTAATAGGAGGTAAGTAAAACTAGTAAAGTAAATCAGCTACACTACCATCACAAAAACATACCTTAATTTATATGAATGCTCATACAAACTTATAAGTTATGATTTCTGAGTGAATGAGAGTGTGCCGATTTAGTGCATCCTCCTGTGACGGATCCTTCAACTGTTCAAACGCTTCTTTTTGACATTGAAGTCGACCATGAATATTATCGGGTTGAAATTATTATCTTTTGGAGGATGCTGTAAATCGTCTTCCCACAGGCGGCGCCAAACTGTTGCGGCTAAACTCGACGTCCCGGCTGGACCGAAATAACCTAGGGCGGTTTAGCTTTCGGAACGGTCGAGAACACACACAATCAATGAGATAGCTCAATCGTACAAACAAAGTTTTAACGTGGAAAAACCCCTCAGCTGGGTAAAAAACCACGTGACCAAGTCTGTGTCGGTTAAAGCCCACTATTTGCTCGCGATTATAATCTGTTTGTTGAATCGAGAGTGACAGATCGCTGCTCGTTACAATTTGGAGGTGAGAGAATACTTTACACTCGACGGACGACAAACCATCATGCTCGGTGTATTCTACAAATTACACATGGTGGCAATGAGCGTTTCTGAGCGTCGCGATGGTGCTGCACACAGGAATGGAGCACTTGAACTTGCGCTAGTAGGGACTTCCATAAAGTTTTGGAATAAGCTTCGTTGGACGGCTCAAAGATGTCTTGAACGCAGCTTGAAGATGACTTGAATGTGCCTTAAGGATGGCTCAAATGTGCTTGAATGTGATTTGAAGGTGGCTTGAATGTTGCTCGTAGGAGGAATCTGACAGAGACCTGACCTGAGGAAGAAGAAGACTGGGAGGAGAAAGGTAAGAAATGATGAGGCGCGAGGCTCCTTTTATAACATTCGGGAGGTGGTTATGTTAGTTACGCGGTTATCCGCACACCATAACCATCAAAATTAATATTTTTCCTATAGTCTAAGGGCGTGAATCATGATTATTTATTATAATACCTGCAGAGCAATAAATTAAATAATAAAATTCCCTCATTAATCATGGTGGTTAATGTGTGGTAACGCGCGAATTGAACGATGGTGATCGAACCGAGATGATCAGACGGCGGGGAAGCGCTCTCTTGGAAGGGCGATGAACTCGTCGGCGAACTTGCCGGCGCGAAGGGAGGCCACCGACGACCGCCGGGAGAGTGAGCGGCGGCCTGAAAGTTGACGGCCTGCCCGACTGTGGCTTTGGATACTTGTCGGCGGCCGAAAGGGGGGCGGCCGGCCCGGCCAGCCATTCGGCCGCATGCAGGCGGCCTGAAGGGACGACCGGCCGGGACGGCCATGCTGCCGCGCGCCGGCGGTCGGAGGGGAGGCCGGCCAGACGGCCCTCTTTGCCGCACGTCGGCGACCGAAGGGGCGGCCGGCTTGGCCTCCCACTTGGCTGCGCGCCGGCGGCCAAAGGCGGAGCGAGGGCGGCTGACGACCGGATCGGCGTCAGCAGCCCGACGCCGGTGAGGCGGAGTCGATGGCGGTTCAGGAGTTACCGAAGTGGTATCGGTATGCAGGCGGCCTGAAGGGACGACCGGCCGGACGGCCATGCTGCCGCGCGCCGGCGGTCGGAGGGGAGGCCGGCCAGACGGCCCTCTTTTCCGCACGTCGGCGACCGAAGGGGCGGCCGGCTTGGCCTCCCACTTGGCTGCGCGCCGGCGGCCAAAGGCGGAGCGAGGGGCGGCTGACGACCGGGATCGGCGTCAGCAGCCCGAGCCCCGCCGGTGAGGCGGAGTCGATGGCGGTTCAGGAGTTACCGAAGTGGTATCGGTATGCAGGCGGCCTGAAGGGACGACCGGCCGGGACGGCCATGCTGCCGCGCGCCGGCGGTCGGAGGGGAGGCCGGCCAGACGGCCCTCTTTGCCGCACGTCGGCGACCGAAGGGGCGGCCGGCTTGGCCTCCCACTTGGCTGCGCGCCGGCGGCCAAAGGCGGAGCGAGGGGCGGCTGACGACCGGGATCGGCGTCAGCAGCCCGACGCCGGTGAGGCGGAGTCGATGGCGGTTCAGGAGTTACCGAAGTGGTATCGGTATGCGGCGAGATCGGGTGTGGCGCTCGCGCGTGCGGTCAAACTCATGATTCCACTAATTTAATGGAGATCATGGGGGAAAGTGGTTATTTGCACACTAACTCTATAAAAGGAAACCCGCACCTATCATTTGCCCCCCGAGATCTTTGTTGCTAGAGACCGGTACAGGTGAAAAAAACAAGGATTTCTCTCAGGAACCTCCGGGGCAATGTCGGCGATAATGGAGAACAGAGAAAGGCCGGAAACGGCAGACGGCAATGCTCTGCGAGTTCAGGTAAAAAGTTTGAGCGGGGGGAACACGGCGGGGACGAACACCAGAGCGCGCGGCCGGAGGCGAGCTCGTCTGCGGGTGCGCGCTGTTGTGTTCGCGCAGGCACCTGTTCGTGCGCTCTCGCTTGGGCGCGCGGTTAGGTGACCGCACAGAGACCTACGTGCGCGTGTCCCTGAGTGCGCGCGCGTGTCAGACCGCGCGCGCGGACTTGCGCGCACTGGGGTGCACACGCACCTGGTCGCATGGCCACCAGCCCATGTGTGTGGCCTTGCGTGCGCACCTGGTTGCCGGCGTGCGACCTTGCGCCCTGGGGTATCACTCTATTTTTTTGTATTTTGTTTTACCATCTTCTAGAAGCCTTTCTCCTTCATTCTGTTCGATATAAATAAAAGGTTTCAGCCTGGTTCTTGTAATAATACACGATTATTTTCAATGCAATTTGCTCTTTTCCTGTCAACTCTTTCTTTGTTCTTGTTGCTTCTCCACATACGATCTATGAGGTTGTTCTATTTTAACACATGCACATGGTTAGTTAACATTGTGAATAAATGGGGAAATTCTTAGTGTGAAATGTGTGGCGGGCATGCCGCTTCTGTTGTTTGGTGTCCCTTGCAGTAGGTTCCCTTTGTCAAGCCATGGAATCCGATTTTTAGGAAAGCACTGAGCAACAACAGAAAATGCATCAGCCACAACATGTTCCAAAATAAATAAAATGAGAATTAGAAAAAAAAATGATGTAGATCCACCTGAAGAAAATAATTGTAACCCGAAATTATATATAGGGCGCTGTTACGTGCACATTATTTTTTGTTATGTGCACATCAAATTCTTAAAATAAATATATATTTATTAGACCTGTATTAATATTTAATCAAAGTCTAAGGCTCCATTCGGGACCGCGGATTTACTGTGGAATTGATTTTCTGGAGCATCGAGATGACCCTCAGTAATTTGGGCACTGTGGGGTCAGCCATGCATTTTTGTGTAGCAAGTAAAAGAAATTCCCTAATTTTCATCGTTTTTAGGCATATTGAAATTGGGATGATGCATCACAATTATGATACTATTGAAGGATGAAGTAATGTAGTTTCATAGCTGTGCTTTTGAATGGAAATTTCCAGTTCGGATAACGGGATATCCATACCAGCTCTATTCTTAGAGTTTGCCTATAAAACCTCAGTTAGGAATAACTGGGAGGGAGTTTCACTTTTACCACTAATCAGAATGCTTCGACCAACATAACTAATATCACCGTGGACGTCCAAATACCATTGGGTGATCGAAAAGGCTACAGCCCTAAAAATAAAATTTAAGGGAGAAATCTCCAAACTGCCACATTTTCCTCTTCAATCGTAATATTGAGAATATGCACGGAAAAAAGTTCTCCACTTCTTTATGAGAGTCTTATGATAGGAGCTTATCATTTCCCGATAATTTGACTCTCTCAGAAAAATAACCTAGGTTCCGTTTTGCACAACGGTGGCAGTTACGAGCGTGGTAATTATGAACTACATGGTTCCGTTTTAAATGGGTCTTTTTACTTACATTTGATTCAAATAAGTCTCTGATCTTTCACTTTAACCACAAATAAGTCCAAATTTCTATTTTCATTAAATATTAACGTACAATCATGCTCCGCCGCTCCGAGCTGAAGAACACGGCATGGGCCGTTGGCGTCGTTGTATACACTGGGAGGGAAACTAAAGTGACGCTCAACGGTTCTAGCGTACCTTCAATGCGGAGCGCGTGTATTCACTTTCTTCATGACTATGATTTTATTCCGAGTTCTCATTCTCATCCCTCTGTACATTTTGATAGAGCCATTCCGGTTGGGCCGTTGGGGCAAGCGTTCTTCATGATACAAGACAACAACTTGTTCTTTGGTATGGGACATGTACCAAAATCATGGTATGCGTCTCTGAGACAAAATGATTTTAATTAGAAAAATGTATTATTTTTTATAAAATAAATTACAAAATATTAATTACGGCTTTTTTATAATCATTTTAATATCTTGTTTACTTATAAAAAATAAATTTTTAAAAAAAATCCGTCTGTTTCGCGCCTATCAAAATTTGACCGAATATCATTTTGTGTTTTTTAATCCTGAATTTTGCTGGTAGTCCGATGGCAAATCAGACGGATCAAATCTCCCCAGAACCTTAAGAATGGTACGCGTCCCGCACCAAAATATTTTCTCAGGTTTTAGTGCTGGCCTCTCAGAACGGCGACTTTGAGCGAGAAAAAAAATCGACGGTGGTTGACGGTCGGTGAACATGCTAGCAATGGCAAGGAGGTGTTCTTTGTCTTCTATTAGTTGCTCGTCTTTTGCCTGTGCGTGAAGATCTTCGGACTTCTGAGACGACTGAGGAGCTAAGACTATCGACGAGGGCAAAGACGGCCCGTTGGGGCAATTAACAAATTTGTGGAGATCAAAAAGGGGTAAAAATATATAATCCATGGATGGGTAGGAAGATGGAGGATCAATGGAGAAAAAAGAAGCGTGGCCTGTGTGACAGCGTCCATTAATTTTAACGGAAGACTTTATTTGAATCAAATGTAATTTAAAGTGAATTAGACTTTGCACCTAAAATCAAGGGACTGATTTGAGTTTCATTTGCCTAAAGCAATAAATGAAAACTGCCCGCATAGAAATTAATTATTTATATAAAAATAAAAGGGGCGGACTGATCGTGTTCTGCGGTTCCGTCTATTCGGATCCTATAAATAAATGGCACAGTTTCTGTATCGACAGTCCACCACTCTCTTCCAGTTTCCCCGTCCCTTCTCTCTCTCTCTCTCTCTCTCTCTCTCTCTCTCTCTCTCTCTCTCTCCTCGAAGCTTCTGCTGGCCACTGAGCTCCGCTGCTTCTTCGTCCTTGATCCCACCTCTCCCTTTTTCCGTCTCCTCCTCTTCTTTGTATCATTAGGGGTAGAGGTTAATTTGGACGACCGTACAGCACTGCGGCGTCGCTCCAGTGGAAAAAGGGCTAACGGTTCGACGAAGGAGTTTCTTCCTTTCTTTTCCATACTCTGTTTCCGTGAGTGTTCTGCAGAGATTCTACTTCTCTCTCTACATTCTGCTTATAATTATTAATGGCGTAGGAGGATTCCGTTGTATGTGGCCGCTGTCTTTCTCTTCTTCTTCTTCTCCGCACGCTCTCTGTCTTCCACTTCCTTTTTCCACGAAACTTCACTTTTTTTCACTTTTACCGTGCGATTTCTACTTTATGTGTGTTTTTGTTTTCTTTTATCATAATCTTTATTCCATTGCTCACTGCCCCTCTGATTAAACCCCCTTTTTTTATATCCAGATGATAATGCTATCAGCGTAACCAGAACAACAATCTCAGAGATGATGGAAGAACAGTACTTAGCTCCGATGATCAAGCGCACGGTTCACATCGATTCGACCTCCAGGTCTCTAAAATCGCCATATCACCGGCCACGAACCGTCCGGATTTTCTGCGATGACATTGACGCCACTGACTCCGATGACGAGGAGTCCTATGACGGCCGCCGGCGTGTGAAGCGCTATGTGCAAGAAATAAGATTCGTGGCCCGGCCGGGGATGGAAGTGAAGAAATATAACATCCTTAAGCATCACATGCTTTCAAACATTCATCAATGCAGGAGCAAAGAAAAACAGAGAACAAAGAAAACAAACAGAGCCTTCTTACCGCAGCACAGGGAAAGCTGGGTATTTAAAAAAACAGTCCAACCCAGTTCCACAATACACAACAAAACAAAAGGAAAAAGACAAAAAGGCCATAAAAGCACAGCAGCTGTATCCGGCTCAGGATACGGACCACCGAACTCAGCACAGCTAAGTGAAATAAGAAATACTTTAATCCTGTGAGCATGTGCACTCTTCTTCTGTCCCATAACTCTTTTCCTCTTCTGACATGCGTAGGTTGCCTCCAGTGGCTGGAGCAGGGGGACTGGCTGGAGTATGCTTCAACACCCCCCCATAGTCCAGGCAGCAACCGACCTTCATCTTGGTTCGTAACACTATGAACCCCGGTGCAGAGAGTGGTTTAGTTAGGGCATCGGCTACTTGATGTTCAGCTTTGCAGTATTCGAGTTCAATTTCTCCTTTACTCACCACTTCTCTTGTGTAGTGTAATTTGATCTCTAGATGTTTAGTACGGTTATGGAAGATGGGGTTTTTAGCAAGAGCGATGGCTGATGTGTTGTCCACATTGATTTTGACTGGATTTTCTTCTTTTCCCTTTATTTCGGTGATCAATTGACGCAGCCAAATGGCTTCTCTGACAGCCTCGCTTAGGGCTGTATACTCAGCTTCAGTCGAAGATAGAGCAATTGTTTTCTGCTTTCTAGTGCACCAGGACACAGGATTGTGTCCAATGTAGAAGATGAAACCAGTTGTGCTCTTCCTGTCGTCGGAGCATCCAGCCCAGTCGCTGTCCGAGAAGCCGGAGATCCTGCAATTTTCCCCCTTTTCATACCTGAGGCCAAGCGTCCTTGTGCCGTTGATGTAGCGGAGTATTCTCTTAGCAGCCTGCATGTGTTTGACACTAGGAGATTGCATAAATCTCGAAACTATGCTTACAGCCAGTTCAATGTCAGGTCTTGTGTTCGTTAGGTAGATTAAGGACCCGACAAGGCTGCGATATTGAGCAGGTGAAGTTTTATCTTCTCCATCTTCTTTGATAAGCTTTTCACCAGTGATCATAGGGGTAGATGCAGGTTTTGAGTTTGACATCCCAAACCGATCCAAGATGTCCTCAGCATATTTGGACTGAGATATGCATGTGACATTGGGCTGTTGGTTAATTTGCAGTCCAAGGAAATAGTGAGATAGACCCAAATCAGTCATTTCGAACTTGGTTTGGATAAACCTGCGGAAAGAGATCACACTTGCTAGATTAGAACCTGAGATGAGGAGGTCATCTACATATAGGCAGACAATTATCATATCGCCACTTTGGTCTCTTTTCACGTACATGCCTGGCTCACTCACTGTCTTGACAAATCCAATTTCGATGAGATTGGCATCAATCTTTGTATTCCAGGCACGAGGGGCCTGTCTTAGCCCATATAGAGCCTTGTGTAGCCTGTACACTTTGTCTTCCATTCCTTTGAGCTCATACCCAGGGGCTGCTGAACATATATTTCTTCACTGATTTCGCCATTCAGAAATGCAGATGAGACGTCCATTTGAAATATGGGAAATTGGTAATATGTGGCAAGAGCAATGAAGACTCTGATTGATTCAAATCTAGCCACAGGTGAGAATGTCTCAAAAAAGTCAATTCCTTCCTTCTGAGCATACCCCTTAGCAACAATTCTTGCCTTGTATTTGAGGATCTCTCCATTTTCACTGTATTTGACTTTGAAAAGCCATTTAAGCCCAATGGCTGACTTGGTGGGAGGCAGGTCTGTCAGTGTCCAGGTATGATTTTTCTCGATCATGTGTAGTTCTCTTTTCATAGCTTGCACCCAGTTGGAATCAGTGGCAGCTTCCATTGGGCAAGTAGGTTCCTTAACGAAGAGGGCGATAGGCTGCTGATTGTACACATCAGTAAGAGAACGAAATTTGGGAGGAGGCGATGATGGAGAGGATGATAGGGTAGAACATTGTGAGTTTGCTGTGGGCCTGATAGATTCAGGACTTACACATTCAAGAGTGTCAGCAGCTGGAGAGGATGACAGAGGAATTTCCTGGGGAGCATCAGGCAATTCTTCAGTAATTTCTGGCACGACCCGCTGATCTTGAGCCACCTCCCAAGACCATGACTGATTTTCATCAACAACAACATTCCTGGCGAGAGAGAATTGCTTTGTAGAGGGATTGTACACTCGATAAGCTTTGGAGTTTTGGCTGTAGCCCAGTAGTATGCCAACAATTGCTTTCTCAGATAATTTATCTTGATTCGGTTTGTGATGCATGCTATACACTATGCTCCCAAAAGTTCTGAAGTAGGATACATCAGGTTTTCTTCCAGTCCATGCTTCATGGGGTGTGGAGTTTTTCAGGGCTCGACAGGGAGCACGGTTCAGAGTGTGAACTGCCGTATTTACAGCTTCCCCCCAGAACTGTTTGGGAAGCTTAGCATTTAAGAGCATACATCTGGCCATCTCCACTATAGTCCTGTTCCTCCTTTCAGCTATACCGTTCTGCTCTGGTGTTCCTATGACTGTGTATTCTCGTCTAATTCCGTGCTCTTCACAGAACTTGGAGAATTCTTTGCTTATGAATTCCCCCCCATTGTCTGTTCTTAGTCTTTTGACTTTGCAATCCACTTCATTTTCAGCCAACGCTTTGAATGTTTGGAATTTACAGAAAACATCTGATTTATTAGCAATAATGTACACCCACATCATCCTTGTGAAATCATCAACAAGAAGAAGGTAGTAGTGCTTACCTGAGATGGATGAGGTCCTGGTTGGTCCCCATGTGTCAGCATACACTAGTTCCAGTGGCTTAGAGGTTTTCCTGACGAAGTTTTGAGGATGGGGAAGCTTGTGGATCTTGCCCATGGCACATTCATGGCAAACATAGTCCAGATCTTGTATCTTGGGCAGACCTGTTACCAGGTTCTTGTTGTGAAGCTTCTGCAAATCAGTCACATTGAGGTGTCCATACCGGGCATGCCAGGTGGTAGTTTCTGACTTGGTTTTGACCATCATGCTTCTTTCAGCATATGGTAAGATGAGAGGGAAGACATTGTTGGCGGTCATAGAGATTTTAGCAAGAATTTGGTTGGAGGCTTTCTCAATAATCACACACCCTGTCTCTTCAAATACAAGTTTGTAGCCCTTCTTCATTAGTTGTCCTACACTTAGCAAATTTTGGGCTAAGTCCGGAACAAATTGCACATCAGATATGTACTTATATCTGCCTGATTTCGATCTTACAGCAATGGTGCCTTTGCCCTTAATTTTTTTTGTAGATCCATCTCCCAAAATAACTTGCGAGGTACATGATTCATCTAAATGAATAAAGCCATTTTTGTTATTCGTCATGTGATTAGAACATCCGCTGTCGAGGTACCACACATTGTCCTCAGCACTTCTATTGTTGTTACACGAGAAGAACACAAAGTCCTCTTCTTCTTCTTGCTCGACGAACTTTGCCTCCTCCACTATTGGCTGATAATTTTCTCTACGCTTGAGAGGACAGTCCTTGGAGAAGTGTGTTGGTTTAGGGCATCTCTTACACTTGTAGAAACAGTCCACAGTATCATGATTGTTGCGTCTGCACAGATTACAGAACATGGTATGTCGCTGTTTAACTTTGTAGGGCTCGGATTTTTTACTTGGCTCAAACATCTTTTGCTCGGGCCTAAACACTAACTTGCTTTGAAAGGCCTGCTCAAGATTTTGATGTTCAAATCTCTTCATCCTTTCTTCATGAGCTTGGAGTGAGCCCAAGAGGTCATTAATGGTAAGTGTGTTTATGTCTTTTGCTTCTTCAATAGCCGTAACAACAAACGCATATTTGTGTGAGAGGGTTTTGAGAATTTTCTGAATGACTTTCTTTTCTTCCACTGTATCCCCATAACTCCTAATCTGGTTTATCAATGATGTAGTTCTGGTGAAATATGAATGAGCATTGTCTTCTTCTCTCATGCTTAGAGTGTCAAACTCTTGCCATAGATTTTGTAATTTAAAGGAGATGACCTTTGCTGACCCTTGGAACTCATACTTGAGAATATCCCAAGCTTCCTTGGCAGTTGTAGCACCCATGATCCTTGGGAATATGCTTCTTCCAATCCCTTGTTGGATGTGTAGAAGAGCTTTGGCATCCCGTTTCAGATTCTCTGAGTGCTCCTTCCGCTGCGCTTCATCCCAGGCAGCAAGCGGGTTATTCTCTGATGGCTTTGTATATCCATCTTGAACTAAACTCCACAGGTCTTGAGATAAGAAGAGAGTGCGCATCTGTACATGCCAGAAATCAAAGGCATCACCTTCAAAGATTGGAACTCCACTTGGAGAGTACACGAAATTCTGACTTGTGCTGCTAGATGAAGCCATGTGATGAAGGTGGGAACACACCAAGAAACTTAGCTGAAAGAACAGACACTACACAGGCCAACAGGGTGACTGTGCTGAAACTCCTCAGGCTTCTGATGGCGGATAGCACACAAGCACCCAACCTGGCTCTGATACCATGAAGAAATATAACATCCCTTAAGCATCACATGCTTTCAAACATTCATCAATGCAGGAGCAAAGAAAAACAGAGAACAAAGAAAACAAACAGAGCCTTCTTACCGCAGCACAGGGAAAGCTGGGTATTTAAAAAAACAGTCCAACCCAGTTCCACAATACACAACAAAACAAAAGGAAAAAGACAAAAAGGCCATAAAAGCACAGCAGCTGTATCCGGCTCAGGATACGGACCACCGAACTCAGCACAGCTAAGTGAAATAAGAAATACTTTAATCCTGTGAGCATGTGCACTCTTCTTCTGTCCCATAACTCTTTTCCTCTTCTGACATGCGTAGGTTGCCTCCAGTGGCTGGAGCAGGGGGACTGGCTGGAGTATGCTTCAACAGGAAGAAGGGGTTAAAGCATTTCGGAGCAAGGCCACCGTAAGGAAGAGGAAGAATAGCACCGCCGCTTCTGCCCCCGGGAAGCCACAGACCATGTCCGGAATTCCGAGGTTCCGCGGCGTTCGGCGGCGGCCGTGGGGAAAATTTGCTGCGGAGATTCGCGATCCCACGAGGCGGATACGGGTCTGGCTCGGAACCTACAACACCGCGGAGGAGGCCGCGAAGGTCTACGACACCGCCGCCATCCAGCTGCGCGGACCCGACGCCACCACAAACTTCGCGCCGTCGCCTCCGGCGGCGACGACGAAACTCTGTGTATCCGGTGGGTACGACTCCAGTGAGGACTCACACAACTTGTGCTCTCCGACTTCCGTCCTCCGTGGTTTCCCTTCCTTCCGCGCGGAAGCGGAAGTGGAGGAGAAGCGCGACGCCGGCAACGACTGTTTACTGGAGTTTGGGTTTGAATGTAAACTGTTTGAAGAAATGCCTCTATACACTGAAAATGTGGACTTCAGTGTGTATGACGCGAGGATTTGGGATAACTCGGAGGTTGACCTCCGATTTTTAGCTGATGAGCCGCTCATTTCCAGCGCGGGATTTGACATTGGGTCATCCCTGTTGGAAGACGGCGATGATTTCTTTAATGATATCGCCGATTTATTCCCGCTAGATCCACTGCCGGCTGCCGTAACGACTTCCATTTTCTAAGCGATTCAGCTGCGGCGGCCTTCTGCCGTTAGGCCGCCGGACGCCGATTGTTCGGCCGATTTTGTAAAAGAAAAGGTGCTAGTCTTAGCAGTTAGCGGTATCAGCTCACGCCGTCACTCCTTTTTTTCTAATTATTTTTTATTTTTATTGTATTTTCTTCTCTGTAGTTTATTTCCCGCTTAAATATCATTCCCAGTTAACGGCAACGGAACGGGCACTCCGTTTGAACGTTTTTTATTGTTTTATCGATAATTTTGGTAATTGCTCGGGAAAGATGGTTCTATTATTATTTGGTCTGTCGTTTTTAACGAACTTAAACACGTGGCCGAGCATCACGTCGCAGGAGCGTGATCATCCAGTGCTTCGCACGTGTGAGAACAGCATTGGGGCTTGCACCGGGTATTCGACACTTACCGTCGCCGGTGTGTGGATTATAGCCCAGTTTGGTTGGGCCTGGCCCACTTAAGGGTACCATCACGAATTAGGCAAGCTGAGGCGAGCTGACGTGTCATCGGAACAAGTAGAGAGGGTGCTGTTTTCACGCAAAAGTTGGCTCAAAGTCTATTCCTTCTCCTTAAAAGAGGGAGAAGCCGTAAGCCTTGTCGGGAAGAAATTAGTGATCTAAATAATTAGTACGTTTCTATAATTTTGTTTTAGTACAAAACAATATTAATTTAAGGAAAAGAAATATTCCGTGCTCATCGTATTTTTTTTATATTATTTTTCAACTAGTCGAAACATGATGAAGAGGTAAGAACCAATGTAATATTCAACTAAAGGAAACATGGCGTCTGAAGGCCGCATTTGCGGGAAATGCAGTCGCAAGGGCGGGTAACTAAACCCCCGGTGGCGGCGTTTGCTGTGTTTCCATCCACTGCGCATTGAGGAATGGAGCGATCCGTGGCATTTCAATCGGCGGCCTCCCCCCTCCGGTTCGAGCAGCGGCCCGGCTCCTCCCTCCCCGTCTCCACCGGCTGCACCAAATGAACCCTAAGTGTGAGTTTTGAGAATAGTTGTCGCAGAGAGAACTAAAGGTTTTTTTTACTATGCATCCCTCTGATTTGAGAATGTTTGTCTAGGGAAGGTGATATTTATGCATTCAAGCATCCCCTCAACAAGAATTTACCACACAATAGACACCTCCAGAGCAGGTGGTTATATCTTATTACCAATAAATGTTCATGGAATTTGATTTGTGACGAGTATCTCCCTCTATCTTGACGTGTCTATCAAATGTGTTGTAGCTACTTATATGGTTAATGTTGTGTGACATTGGTGTTATATAACTAGTTTTCCACTGTAGCTATTCTGCCACTATTAGTGCTCTCCTTCGATTAATACTTATCTGCGTAAAAGAGTTCAGAGATTGTCTCTATGCATTGGAGATCGTTGTCCACTATATAAAAAAAACACGAAGACAACCAAAAAGATATAGCCGTTTTGTCGATTTCTTAAGATTGCGGAATCAATGATCGCACGTCAAGAATCCATGATCAATAGGTGTCAAAGATGACAAAAAAAAGTGTTAATGTATATTGAGTACATAACGAGTTCGGGAGCTTAATGAGTTTGGTTTGAATACCAGAATATTCGATACCTGTATTCAATCTAAGGTTTGCCTATAAAACTCAAGCTGAGGGCAATGGAAAGGGAGTTTCACTTTGACCACCACTCGAAATGCTTCGAGCGACATAACAATCTCGAAGTAACGCCCTAATCGCTCGTTTCCGTGTGCTGGTTTTTCTTTCGTTTTTTCTCCGTCCGGTGCTCCCAATTTCTGAAAAAGGACCGCCGCCGCTTTCGATCGGGAGAAGAAAATTCTCCCGCCGCCGCTGTAGTAATTGTTCTGTACCGGTAGCGTTCCCTTCTCTGGGAGCGGGGGAGATCCAAGCCGTCCAGCCTTAAATCCAACGATTGTGATTTACAATAATAAAAAAACACAGAGAATCCGTTCTTTAAAGCCGATCGGACGGCTCCTGCGCTACCCGCGCTCCTTCCTTTGGGAAGGGGTAGCGAAGGGAAAAAAATTTTCGGCCGCTGGGGACATGGAAAAAATCATGTCACCGCCGTTTTTCGTTCGGAACAAGGATTTCCTTGCCGCCGCATGCTGTTGGAGTCGGATTTGAGTAGGCAAAATTTTCTGTCGTGGTTCTTTCTCCCCACCCGGCGCTTGATAGAAGAAAAAAATCGTGCCCTATTTTTTTCTTCCTCTCATGCCGCCGATCGGGACATAGGAGGCCATCCTTGTTGCCAGATCGAAAGCCGTCTTCTTCTTTGTCGCTGCTCCTGAGCGAATTTGTGGTTTCTACCGTCATCGCTCGCAGGAAGAGGAAGGGAAATCTCGTCGCTGCCTGGATCGCAGAGGAAGAAAGACATCTCCTGTGAATTTTTGGCACTTAACACCTTTCAATTGAGGGTGTTTGACACATTACACCCCAGGTTTTAAATTTTGGCACTTTTCACATCCAATTGGATTTTGGGTTTTAGAGGGTGCATTTGGGGTTTTAAAATAAATGATTTAAATAGAATGCGGGTGAATTTGGAGTTTTTGAGGTGCAAAGTGTCATAGATTCAATATGAGGGTGCAATGTGTCAAACACTCTCAATTAAAGGGTGTCAAGTGCCAAAAACCCTTTTTTTGGCGATTGTAAGCGCAACCCTTAATTGGCTAGTCGCACCCCAAAATCTCCCAATTTTTTGCGTCATCTCGAAATAAGCCTTGTACATGCAATTTCAGGAAAAGTGTTCAACACGAAAGTTGTAGATATCGACGAGATATACAACTTTTGTGTTGAACACTTTCCTGAAATTACATGTAAAAGTCGTATTTCAAAAAGACGCAAAATCTGGGTATATTTCCAAAGTACTCCTTGTATATGCATTTTGGAAAAAGTGATCAACACGAAAGTTGTAGATCGCGTCGATAACTACAACTTTTGTGTTAAACACTTTTCCTGATAACAACTTTTGTTTAAACGCAAAAAATTAGAAGATTTTGAATACGACTAGCGAAATAACAGATTGCAGTTAACAATCTTTTTTTTTCCTGTCTCGCAATTGATCGGGAATAGAAGAAACTCCGCTCCAGCTTTCTTGGCGGTCTCCCAGTTTCTTTAGTGCGTCGTCCGCCTGCAAGGGAAAAGATTTCTTGTGAGTAATTAATAGCCACCGACGAGGGAAATCGACCGATGTTGTTTTGTCAGGACATGGAAAATTCAAGTGCGCCACTCAGATCGGAGAAATAATCTCGCTGGGAACAGAAAATATCCATCACCGGCGCTCGATCGGGAGAAGGAATAATCGCATGTATCTGTGCTCCAGTTGGCTTCCTCGTTTCGCGATTACGCCGGTGTTTTTCCCGGTTGTCGTTTTGCTGTACCAGACGGAGGAAGCTTATTGCCACAGATTGGAGCAGAGTGCCATTCTCGTTCTCGTGCTTCGCGCTGCTCCAGTCGTTCAAAAGTTCTTGTCTCTGGGGATTCTGTGAGAGCTTCAAGATCTGTCGCCATTGATAACTTCGCAAAAAGAAGTTATCTTCATCTCTATTTTAACCATTTTTAGCCATGTTATGTGAAATTTATGCATGAAAAGTAGATAAAATCCAATTGCCGCATGATTTGGAGTCAAAATGTTTGTACTCTAATTGTTTATGTGTTTTTATGATAGGATTCGGGGAGAATTTAAGTCAAGTATTGAAGACTAAGTATTGTGAAAAATCTGGGAAAAATGTTACAACATATTCTCAACATTCTGGCAGGTCAAACTGTGCAGAAAAACAGAACCAGAAATGTTGCAACATATTCACAACATTTTTGACAGTTACAGGAAATTCAAATCCGAAAATGCCAAATTTTTGACAGTTACAACCTATTTCAAAGCATTCATTCAGCATTTTAAAATAACTGGATGTGGGGCCCACTAGGAGAAAAAGAGGGAAAGTTTAAAAGAGGAAAATTTCAGCCATAAAAGGGGGGATTCTATTCTATTCAAGGGGAGCCATTAGAGGAGAAGAAAAACTGCAGGGAGAAGAATTCGGGAGAGGAAGAACCAGTCCAGTCTTGGCATTCGGGCTGAAGGAAACGCTTCCACATCACTGGAGAAGGGAAGATTCACATTTCTTTTGAAATGTTTAGTAAGATCTCTTCAGTTTTGTGTTATTTTCCCGCAGTCATGAACTAAAACTCTCTAGTCTTGCATGATGAGAGTAGTATGTGTATTTTGATGATGAACATCTTTGATTTTGGGTTTGTTTTGTGATTATCTTTATAGATCTTGTGATTTTTATGGTGAAATTGTTGGATCATGTCTTTTTATTATATTGCGCCGCGAGAATCGAGAGAAGAGCGGCGTAACGTTAATTTAAGGGCTAGTTTATCGCAGTGCGAGAATCGAGAGATGAGCAATGTGAATCATTAACCAACATTTCGTTATTTTTACGGCGTTTCAAGAGTCGAGAGAGGAGAAACGTGCGTGCATCACAAGATCTATTGAGTTTTGAAAAGTGAAAGAGATTTCCTTTTTATGCTTGCGAATTTGATCCTTGCACTTCATAATATTTTCGTTTTTCCTAAGTTAGAGATAACTAGGGTTGCGTAGATATTAAGACTCCTTGTATCGAGAGATAAAGGTTTCTTCTTTAAAAATCATCGCAAGATAATCCAAAGTTCAATCAAATGAAATATTTATTTGATCACCATCATGTTACACATATGAAATCAGAAATGCAAGGCTATTTTCTCTAATTGCTAAGAAATTACTTTAAGATCTAGTTAAATTAGTTTTAATATTTATCTAAAAGTTTTAATCTATTTTCAGAAAATCAATTAATCGTTTTACTTGGATTCATAGAAACGGTGTAACTAGTAATTGTAAGCGCTAAACCCATCACTTCTCCGTGGGAACGATCTCACTCACTCTGTATTACTTGTACGGCACGTATACTTGCGTTTTCAAGCTCTATTTTGCGCCCATCAGTCATCGATCCATATCTCTGCTGATCGGGGAGGAAGAAGGGTTCTTCTGTGTTAATCAGCCTTCCTATCGCCCGATCTAATTTGATGTTTGCTGTATCTGTGCAAATCTTGTGGCTGGTGGATGTGTGCGAAAAAGAGGCCTTACTGTTGTTGCTCTTATCGCAGATCTTAGTGCCGCAAAGAGATCTTTCTGCTGATCTAGGGAAGAACGAAGGTTTTCCATCTGAATCTTTGTGGAGAGGACTGTAACAACTTCATTTGTCACATAACATATAACAGAAGGTTCGGTCAGAACCCGACGACATATATTACAGACAGACCAATGAGTTAATAATTGAAACCATCATCCAACACAACGTATTCTAACACAGTACATTCAGATGTAATTTTAAAGGCTAAAAACAGAACCCACAGAAATCATGAATGTCCACTAAACAAGAAATTGGAATGAGTACAGAAAATACACAAAAATAGTCATGGCCTTAAGACCTTATAATGTTTACTGAAATGTTAATTTTTTCAAAACATTGGCACGCATGCCGGCCACATATGAGTTCTAAGGTAACCACTAGCTATTTGCTTTATCCTTTGAGGGCCGGTATATATAGCCGTCCTGGGCTTCAGCCCGCTATTTACCACTTGGCTCATCCGCACCTGCAATCAACATCTCACCGCAACGTTGACAAACAAAAGCAACGATCAGCATTTGCTGACCAAATTATAACGACATCACCTCTCACTCGGGGTGGTGGTGCTCCTTCCCTGCAGGCATTACCATCAATAATAATATGGCAACAGAAAGCGCAATCTAAGTACTATTCGCCACTGACGTTGGCACTGCCGGCCCAACGCCCTGTGCACTCAGGGCATACTGTCGGTGTGCCGAGATTTCGGGCCCTACCACCATTCTCATAGCGTCACCTTTGAGCATTAAAAGACTTTCCAGGGCCGAAGCCAAAGTCTCTCTCTCTCTATGATACGACAAAGTCAAGGTGATCCCTACCGGATACATGTCATTGACTCACTCCAAGTCGAACGCTATAGAGTGGGTGCAGTTCAGCCAATGCATGTTGCTCAAACCGTCATGCGCCGAAAGTCGAAACCTCCATGGTTGTTACATGACGCTGGTTCAGCATCTCATTGCCCATTCACAACACGCTTAATCAGGGTATGCCCAAGGATGGCACACACGGCCCCAGAGCTGAGCAGGCCCCTAGGTCTCCACGAGACAGGCCTCACAACAATTGCCCTCAGGTCTCCACGAGACAGGCTTCTAAATAATACATTGCTCACTTGGAGCAACCACAGGCGATAGCACTACCGCCGCGCGGTAGGGCACATACTATCGTTTCTTCCCCTTTTAGGTGTTTTCCTGAAAACTTCCTCCAGTACTCTCACTGCAGCCATCTGCACACCCCTCGACTCCAAAATCTACACGATTAACACGGAGTATTCTCCGGCATAGAAAGCATATAAACATCATCAATCAAGACCAACTCATCCTGATGGGCTTCACACAACATGCCTATTTCGTACTACGCTTCCGAATCTAAATGCAAAACTATGGGGATGCACGGATCTACCCGTCGGGAGAACCACTTCCACGTGCTCGTGGAGCGTCTACCCAAAATGTCAAAACGAAGGACTTCACATGTCCAAGGAAGGTGACTGTTACCCATGATGTACGCTTTGGCGCCATGTGAGAAATCCAGATGGTTGAAAACGACCGCTCCGACTTTGCCTCCGCATATCCGAACTTGCCTTGCGAATCTAAGACTCGAAACACGAACGGCGGCGAGATATGCCTTCTTCCAGCGCTACTACTGCTCGAGAAAACCAGGCCAAACTCTCCAACTCCAAAATAATGAAGAGGAAACGGCCGAACCAGAAATATATATAAAGTTACTGTTGCGGGTAACTAGCTACCGTCGCGCGGTACCGCCGCATTTTGCGTGTAACCACCCAGGCCCTCCAATCACAAGCCGACATGTGGCCACGCCGTTACAGATTCACTATCGTCGCGCAATAAAATTCTAAAGTCGCGTGATAGTTGACATCGGTTATGACACGACACCCGCTGCTATCGCCGCGCGATAATTGCTACCGCCGCGCAGTAGGATCCCGAGAGCCTTATCAATTAAATTGATCCAGCTATCACCAGCGGTATCCCTATCGCCGGGTTATAGCTTCATGAGAGCTCTGCCAGTTTAATTCCTCAGTTACCGCCACGCGGTAACACTACCGCCACGCGGTAAGTCCAGCGTCGAGTTGACTCAACGCTCTCAACGTTATCATTGGAGCTACCGTCGCGCGATAACTAGCTAGCGTCGGGCGATAACCTCCAGAACACCATTTCATGCCTTAAGAAAATTGGGGTGTTACAAATCTCTCACTTAAAGAATTTCGTCCCAAAATTAAGTCTTGCAGGAGATAAAAGAATTTAATCAACTTTAAACTGTGTACCTCAATTGAATAACTTGGGGAATTCCGACTTCATGGTTTGCTCCCGCTCCCATGAAAGCTCCTCTCGGCCACAATTGTCTCATCGGACCTTGACCATCCTGATCTCTTTATTACGAAGTCGTTTGACTTCTACATCCTCAATTCGAATGGGCTTGACGTTCATTGTCAATCAACTATCAACCGGTACTTGATCTGCAGCAACCACTTGCGTAGGCTCTTGCACCGCCTTCCGCAACACCGATACGTGGAATACGACATGTAGACCACTCAGTTTCACTAAAAGCTTCTACCGGTATGCTGCTTCGCCAATGCGCTCCAACACCTCAAACGGCCCAAGGTATCTTGGACTTAGTTTTTTCAGCTGACGATTCCTCGATACACCCTTGAACGATTTGATCTTTAAGTATACCCAATCACCTACGGCGAATTCGATGTTCCTGTGTTTGGTGTCATAATACTTAGCTTGTCTATCTTGTGCAATCAGAAATCCCTCCCGGATTGTACGCACAATCGAAGTCACAAACTCAAACTCAACCCCCAAACACAAACTCATGAAGTCGACCCGCATAATTAATTTTAAATGTACTAAAACACAAACTCAACCCCCAAACATTTGTTGCATTTGCAATCACTTTCCAACGAGGAAGACCACACTCCCAATCTGCACTCCTCGAGAGATTTGATACTCGGAGGATAACTTCCCTAGTTTATTACTTGACGACGATCGGTGCACTTGCCGAGGTTGCATCACTTGGTGTCATTTGCATTATTTTATCTAAATTTTATCATAAATTAATATTATTTGTATGATACTCGGGACGGATTTAAATCCTAGTTCCGCCATTGGCTTGGCATGAGTGTCCACGGGAGTGGTGACGGAGTTGCAGTTGGATAAGTTTGCCCGGTTGATGATGTCTGTGCCATACTTCTTTTGAGAAGAAAAAAATGTCATTTTTGTCTCTAGTCACCTGCATGCCAAGAAAAAAATGAAGAGAGCCCAAATCAGTCATGGAGAATTCCGCACTGAGGAGGGAGATGAGCTGTTTCCTAAGAGCATCAGTAGAAGTAACAACGGTGTTGTTGTCCAAATACAGGAGAAGGTACGCAACGTCATGGTCATGCCGAAATATGAAAAAAATGGCGGCCGGACTCGCTGTGAATGAAGCCAATCGCGGCGACAAAGCAGCCAACCGGTGATTCCAAGCCCGAGTTGCCAGCTTGAGGCCGTAAAGAATTTTGCGAAGGAGACAACCATGTTGTGGCCGAGAGGGGTCTTTGAAGCCTGGGGGGGGGGGGGAGTTGATCCATGAACACGAGTTCCTCTAAGCAGCCATGTCGAAACACATTTTTGAGGTCGAGTTGGTTTATTGACCATGAGTCAGAGAGCGGAATACTTCGGACAAGTCTGATGGTCGCCGGTTTTACCACCGAGCTGAATGTTTCGTCACAGTTCACGTCAATCTGTTGAGACATGTGATTAAAAACAAGACGAGCTTTGTGTCACTCAAGAGATCTGTCAGAGTGAAATTTATGCTTGAACAACCACATGCAGTGTATCACAGTCAATTGTGTAGGCCGGTGAACAAGATCTCATTTATCGTTCAGAATGAGAGCATTAAACTCGTTGTTCATGACAGATTTTCAATGTGGGTCACAATAATAAATGTGTCGGCTAATAGCTAGGCATGACTAGAATACTCAATATCATACTTATGTAGTTATGTTCAAAGGTACCTGCCTATCTCAATTTTCATTTGTTCGTGTGACTGAACTAATGCACACTTTTAGAAATTCGGAATAGATTCTAATATTCGCGTAAGACTTCACTGATACGCCTCGATGAATCAAGATCACCTAATAAAAAAATTCTAATATATAGTAGAAGAGAGAGGAGAGAGAGTATTTGATGAACTAGCTAGTGTTTTAATTAAGTTGTACTAGAATTTAGCATTTAAACATGTTGATGTAAAAGATAAAAAAAACAATTATGCATCTGTCTTATTGTGGAATTGTTCGGTTTTATTAACAATAATTAATGTTATGTTTTATGCAAATGTGTTACTGAAAAGAGCTTTTATCATATTCACGAATCCTCCTCCGTGTTAACTTTTCAATATATTTGTCGTGGTTTGGGTGTACTTTTTCTCCCCATATATATATATATATATATATATATATATATATATATATATATATATATATATATATATATATATATATATATATATATATATATATATATATATATATATATATATATATATATATATATATATATATATATATATATTGCAAATAAATGCAAATTTGGGTTTGTAAAGACGATTTTTGTTTATATTTACGTATTATATATTTATTTGTGCCTCACTTTATATATCGTGGTCTTGTATGTATGTGATTATGTGTGTTATACACATTATATCATATTTTTTTATATCTAAATAAAAAAAAATTACAAAAAAAATAAAAAATATTATTTTTGCTTTTTAACAATCTATCATTTTAATTATATTTTGAATATTTTTGGAAAAATTTAATCCAAAAATCATGCATTACAATTGTAACGTGCATTACTATCGGAAAATCAAGCATTTTGATCGGATTTTAAGTTCTATAAAATCCAATAGTAATGCATGATTTTCTGATAGAATTTTTTCTAGAAATATTCAAACTATATAATACAAACATTAATATTTTATATGAAATTTTTTGTAAAAAAATTTATTTAGATTCAAAAAATATGATTTAATGTGTATAATGCACATAGAGCTGTGTGTTAACACATCAAAATTTTTTTTATTATTGTAAAGAGGGGAATGATCCGAATGGTCCGGTAAAATGCGATGCGTGGCACCCGTTAGCCTTGCTAGAGCTATTGATAATAACATATACTCGCGATACAGTACCATAATCATCATGATTATCGAATGAGTAGTATCTGCGGATCGGCATGAATTTTACATGAATTAAAATGTAGTGAACTTGCAAGATCGGAGCCAGTATGTCTTACAAAGTTACTTGTAATGCTAAGATAATATATATTGACATTCCTTGTATATATATTATTCATCTATAGTAGTTAATACACCTTCAAAGATTAAGGAAAGAAACATATATAATTACTATTCCGGTGGAATTTTTGTACAAACTCATCACTGAACCTAAGTCTCATATTGTTCATTTTTTCTATGAATTACTATTCTTTCTTTAGCCTTTTAAGTTGGTTTTTTTCCTTTAACCTTTGTGTAAGCATTTGTAGAAATGTCAATCTTGTATAAATTGACTGTTTTATATAAATTCAATCATATTTATATGAATGGACAGTAATATATATATATATATATATATATATATATATATATATATATATATATATATATATATATATATATATATATATATATATATATATATATATATATTATTCTATAAAGGAAAAATATGCTTTAGTGCAACATTTTTAATACTCATTTTTCCCTCATTTTTTAATTTAATGATTATTATTTCTTTTGTTCATTTCAAAAAAATTCAAAATTGAATACCCACATATGTAATTTACTCAATCCCGCCAAAATAATTGATCTTTCGCCACCTTGGACCAATGTCGCCGCTCACAATAAATGTCGCCGCCCACAATAAATGTCACCACCCAGGACCATTGTAGCAGCACACAGAAAAATGTCGCCGTTCACGACCAATGTCCCACCCACGACCAATGTTCCACCCATGACCAATGTGCCGCCCACGACAAATGTCGCACCACCGGCGAATGTCGCACCCCGGCGAATGTCGCACCCCGCCGAATGTCGCACCCCCGCCGAATGCCCCCAGGGCCGAAGGCTCGTGCCTGTCACTTATATATATATATATATATATATATATATATATATATATATATATATATATATATATATATATATATATATATATATATATATATATATATATATATATATATATATATATATATATATATATATATATATATATATATATATATACAGTCATTTAATCAAGTCATTTACTAGATCATGCTAATGCTATACACATACATACAATATATATAGATATACATACATACATAAAATATATATACATACATATAATATATATACACATACATATAATATATATATATACACATAATATATATATATATATATATATATATATATATATATATATATATATATATATATCACATAAAATTATAATAATGAGTATAAATTAAAGCATATATAGGCATATAGCTGGTCTTGGTGGCGCCATAAAATAGTTTCAACTTGTGTGGTTGCGACAAGCTGACACTTGGCTGGTAATACCATCTACATGGCGTAATACTGAATTATTGATTTATGAAAAGATTCGGAGAATAAATATATAAAATAAATAAATAATAAACCAAATATATTCGATCGAGCTCCTAAACAATGGCAGAGATAATTAGCATCTGGTGTTTTAACATACTGCTTGGCTTCCTGGATGAGACGGAATGTTTTAATCTCGCCGTGTCGGACCACTTCGCGCAAGCCTCCAATTTCTCTATTTTAGATGCTTCTGTCTTCGTTATAATATCAAATTCTTTCTTATAATAATCGGGCTCTACAATTATAATATATTCGAGCCGGCGGGCGGCCATGGCGGCGGCGACCATCGCGGTGGCACCGGATATGCATAATGCATCTCCCACTCCCGCTTGTAATCATTTTGACTCAATTTATAGAATGATTTTCAGCTTCCCAGAAATTATGTTACCTAAGGAAAGCCACTGATATATTATATTATGTAAGGAATTTTATTTAACCCTTCAATTTTAAATTTTTAATCTCATAATAAATAAGAGCGCTGATATTTGCAGGCCTTAAAAGGATATTTGCAGGCCCATTTTTTAAAAATCCACCTAATTTATAACATAAATAAAAGATCCTAATTGCAGCCCCATCTTATGATTTCTCCCTCTACAAAGCTCGGACCGGTCCAACCGGTCGGGCCGCTGGTTGGACCACCGCCCGGTCCGGTCAAGGCTAGTGACCGGGTAGAACAAAGGACCGCCCAAGAACCAGAAAATCGGGCGGGCGGGCCGGTGAGCAGGGAACCGGGCTCGGGTTTACCAAATCGGGCGGGCCAAATAGAATAATTTAATATCCAAAATGTTGAGGGTGTGAGGATTCGAACCCTGCCATCTAGAAAGCTGTCATAGTGTTGAACCACCAAGCCAATTGGCTTTTCTATTTTATTAGTAAAATATATTATATACATATACATATTAACATAAATATAAATAAATTAATATTTCACTCTTATATGTATTAAAAATTGGTTAAATTCTCTCATTTTTATTCCTTTTTCAATTATATTTGGTGATTGTTAACCGCAACCCGTTATTTTGTTAGTCGCACCCCAAAATTTTCCAAATTTTCGCGTCTTTTTTAAATACGTCTTGTACATGCAATATCAGGAAAAGTGTTCAACACGAAAGTTGTAGATATTGACGAGATCTACAACTTTCGTGTTGATCACTTTTCCTAAAAATACATGTACACGACGTATTTTGGAAATATGCTCAGGTTTTGCGCCTTTTTGAAATACGTCTTGTACATGCAATTTCAGGAAAGTGTTCAACACGAAAGTTGTAGATCTCGTCGATATCTACAACTTTCGTGTTGAACACGTTTCCTGAAATTGCATGTACAAGGCTTATTTGAAAAATCGTAAATAATTGTTAGATTTTGGGGTGCGACTAGCCAATTACGGGCTGCGGTTAACAATCAGCTTATATTTTTGCATATAAACTAAAAATTATGTCAATATATAAATGAATATGCCGATGTATCATATAATATAGATGGATGATTTTCAACTGGTGACATCAAGCATGAGAGAGAGAACTCAAAATAGTTGCGGTCTTGCAGGGGGCAAAAGTATTATTTATCAATCTAGTATCACTAAAAACCAATTCAAGATTTTCAATGTGAATTGAAAACAATTTGAAATGTCATTTTTTAATTTTCAAAAAATTGTTTGAAAGATAAAATTTAGATTTTGTTTCAATGATATAATTATATTTTTTGCTTTATTTCATATTAATAATTAGTATGAGGAAAAAAAGTTAAAGAAAATTAATTTTAATTTTTTTTTAAAAAAGGGCTGCAAATATCTATTGGGCCTGCAAATATCGATTTGGGGGTTGCAAATATCCAAGGGCTACAAATATCGATTATGGGTCTGCAAATATCAGCGCCCATAAATAATTGGTTTTTTAATACATATCTGCACGGGATATATAATACTCAATAATTCCACGGGATAAAATTTTCATAATAAATAATTAGTATATAGATAGCTATTTACATATAAATGTGTTGTGTTATGAAAGCATAAGGTTAGTAATTAAGATAATAAATAATTGGGTTGCCACCTATGATAAATATGTATTTTTATTTTTTAACTAGGGATATTAATTTAATTTCATTTAAGAAAAAAATCCATACAAAATATAAATTTAACGGTCTAGAAAATTGTTATATGAAAAGTGAAATCTTCTATCCGCATATTTTATTATTCACAGCTTTAAAGAGAATAAAATTTATAATTTAAAAATATTTTTGATATGCATAAAATTAAAATAAAACAGAGGGCATTTATTCTTGTAATTACGAGAAATATGTCTATTGTGGTCGGCTCCATGCTCTTGGTAGACCAGACTTTCTGGGCCGTCTTAGCTCGTTGAGCGATACAACATAAAATCACAAAACTGAGAAAGAGACTTTTGACGTGAAAAACTCGTAATACAGGTGAAAAACAATGTGACCGATACAACGCCGATCAAACTTCCACTAGATTGCGTCATTTTACAAGGCTTTCAGAAGAAGGTGAGGGAAACAGACCACTACTCGTTACAACTGTAGATGACAGAGTGAGAAGGTGCTCGGAGAATGACGTTGCCCCGCTCTCGAATCTATGTTAAAAAATTCCCAAAATGGGTGAAAGTAGAAAAGAGATCGCAGGAACACTCAACCATAATCGAAGACAAGTAAAAAAAATCAGTAGTAACAGCAGCACAAGAATTTCCAATTGAAATTAACTTCTTTTGCAGGGCAAGGTATACATTACAAGAAATGATTACAATGCAATCAAGTGAAACAAAAAAACTATCACAAGAAGCCGCGCGAACAGAACCATGTAACCACACAAGTCGTCTAACCGCCAGCTGTGTCCGCCGAGACCGCTGAAGCCACCTATTCGCGGCTAACCGCGCGTACTGTTGTTATTGGAATGATGAAGGAACACGAATAGAACCCGCTGATAGACGGGACGAACTGCTCTGCTTATCCGCAACTGCGAGGAAAAGATCTAATCACTGAGACCGCGACTAGCTGCTAACTGCTAACTGTATTCGTGAACTTTTCCACACCAAGCTTCCACTAGATGTCTAGCCACCTGATCTTAGCCGCACAGCCTGCACAGATTCAACTTCCTTAGTCACAGCGGTTAAAAAACTGTAACCGCAAAAACCAAACACGAGCTAGTACTTACTGTTCACTGTTTTATATGACGAGCCGAGGTCTCCTATTTATATGTGTGAGGAGGAGTGTTGTCACCACCCAAAGCAATAGGATAACTGCCCATCAATCCTGTCGGCAAACACCATGTATCCGCACTGTGCGGATACCAACACCAGTCCGTCAGGTCGCGCCTATCAACAAGGCGGAAAGAATGACCAGTCCGCCATGCCGAATAGCAAACCACTGATGGCGAACGCAGCATAGGCGGACTGCCGAACATCGCCACCAGACCGCACAACAGTGCAGACACTACTTCTAGTCCGCGCAAACTGCAGCCCGTGACTTGAAACAAAATTTGTCATGTCGATCTGCCGAACTCGGCGAATACCAGAAGCAGTCTGCAACCAGGAGAACTTGGAGAGCTAGGCCACCAACTGGGCTCGACAAAGACCAGAAGAAGTCCGCAACCGGGCGAGCTAGGCAATCAGCTGGACTCGGGGAATACCAGAAGCAGTCTGCAACTAAGCGAACTTGGCGAGCTAGGCAACCAGCTGGACTTAGTCCCATAAGACCAAGTTCACCGCAAGCTCCGCGGTCTCCAAGTAATAGCATCACTAGAAATCAAGATCACGCCCACTGAACAACTCCAGTCTGTCACCTTGCGGACTGCTCCATCAAACCGTGCGACATCCAGGTAACCAGTCTGTGCACTATGCCAATCTTCACGGTCAACATCCAGACCGCAAGCACAGACATGTTGGACGTCGGCGAGCTCCAAAAGAGTCTGCAACAAAATCCTACCAGAATCAGCGAACTCCAAACTAAGTTTGCCACACCTGAGCGGATAACCACCTAAGTCTGCGATATTTGCATGCTTCCTTTCGAGCCAGAGAACCTGAAGAGTCTGCAGTCAGTGCGATCTCACATGCAGACCACCACTGTCGAACTAGGCGAACTCCAAAAGAATCCACCACAACCCGCGGATAGACATCCCTATCCGCTCGGTTACTCAACTAGGATGCTTGCTGGTCCAGACCGCCAGAGAGAAGAATCACAGCCGAAACCGGTTGTCCGTCTTGGCTATCCGTCAAAGCTATCCCCCTAGTCTGCACGGTCTGTGCGGTTTGACCAGTCTAACTGCCCAGCTCCACTTTCACTCCCACTTCATCAATTTCAACAATCTACGGTCTTACTCCTTTTGCGTAGAGTGGAGCGTGTGATCTTGTCAGCGTTGACAAGTTTCTCCTTGCGCTTGGGATGCGGACACTGAGAAGGCTTTCTGTCTGGATTGAAGCTCATGAGCGGTCCGGTGGAGAACCTACAAGAATAGGTGAGAGGTGAGAGAGAAAGAGAGGGAGAGAGATGTAGGAGGAAAATCCTAGAGAGCAAAACGAAGAAAATGAAGAGATTCCGGTGTTTATTTATAGTTGTTTGAAATGGCGGCCGTGTAATTTTACCTGGTAACTACCGGACGGACAAATAGGAATGCCCGGATTTGAACACGTGGAAGATCACTTTTAGAGAAATGACAGTCCTACCCTTGGGCCGAGAAAAAGCCTGTCTGGGAAGATTTGCGGCCCGACTAGCAAACTGGTCGGGCGAGGTCGATGGCCGACCCATGGAGGCATGCCGAACCCCCGTCCACACGAGCCCGGGGCGACCAAGGGGGTGTTCGGACCTTGGTGGCAGGCCGCCAGAGTGCCGGGTAGCCAAGGGGGCGGCTGGCACCTAGAGACTGATTGAATCCCCAGGTCGCCCAAGCGTCAGGCTGCCTAGGGGGTCGACCCTTGGAGACCGGTCGAGGTCCCGGCCTCCCGCGAGCACCTGGAGGCCAAGGGGGAGGCCGACCCTTGGAGGCTGGCTGAGGTCCCCAGTCGCCCGATCGTCGGGCGGCCAAGGCCTCGACCGCCCCTACGTCGGGCGTCGGGGGGGAGGGGGCAGCCCCCAAAGGCCGGCGCCCGAGCGTTGGGCGGTCGAGACCGCCAGGCTGTCAGGCGTTCAAGGGGTGTTGTCGGCCTCACCGGGGCCGGCGATGGCCACCTTGGCGCCGCAAGGCCAAGGGTGTGGTCGGCGTGCGGGATCCCATGTGTCGGTTGGGATCCCACCTGCATGTGGTGGTTGGGATCCCATGCACGACGGTTGGGATTCTACACGTAGTGGTTATTGCGCCGATCGGGAGGAGATCTGGCATGCGGATCGCGCGCGAGATGATTTTGACCGTAACTCCTCACTTCGTTAGTGAAAACAAGGGAATCCGATTGTTTAGTCCCCATGATTTCTAGGCTCTAATTATCTTAGCAAAATAGTATTATATTTTTTTAATTTAATTCGGTGAGTGTATACAATTATTAAATATTATACGCACACATAAATTTTTAAAACAAGTAGAATACTTTAAGGGCGCTGCTATCCGCACCGCAGTTTTGGCTATTCGCACAGCATTTTCTCCAAATTTTTCGTGTCTTTTGAAAATACGCTTTGTACATGCATTTTTAGTAAAAGTGTTCAACACGAAAGTTGTAGATCTCGACGATATCTACAACCTTCGTGTTGAACACTTTTCCTAAAAATGTACGTACAAAGTGTATTTTTAAAAGGCGTGAAACCTGGACGTATTTCCCAAGTACTCCCTGTACATGCATTTTTAGGAAAAGTGTTCAACACGACAGTTGTAGATCTCGTCGATATCTCCAACTTTCGTGTTGAACACTTTTCCTAAAAATGTATGTACAACCCGTATTTTCAAAATACACAAAAAATAGGAGAAAGTGCGGTGCAAATAGCCAAAACTGCGATGCGAATAGCAGCGCCCTACTTTAAATAAAAACTCTGTATGTTGGTGAGAAATTACAGCACGGGAAAATTACAACAACAAAAAAGAAATTAAAAATTTGCATAACTTTGTAATATTTGTTGTGGATAGAGAATCTTTAATTCTAATAAAGGGGAAAGATTTTTGTTTTATGGATAGAAATTTTTCTCAGTCTATAACAAATTAACAATTCATAAATTTTGAATATCATATTTTCAATGATAAAATTAAATGATTCTGATCACTCATGTGAAGGATCTGTCTTTTTCATTGAACATTATAAGAGCAATCATTACAAAATTAATTTGAAGCCCTTTTCTTATCATAAAAATATAATTAGCTGCTCTCTTCTTCGAAGCATACAAATGATACTAGTTAAGGTGACATTGGCCTGTCATTTTCTCTTCAATTAAAAGTGAATTAAGAAATATTTATGATGATCCAAGTCTAATTTATTATTAGATTATCCCATAAAGTTAATTTTTACTAGGAACTCATTCATTGGATTAAGGATCTCTTTGGCATGTCTGTTACGAATACGGTGGTTATGAGTCGTCATTCGTGAACGTCCGACCTCATGTGGGCTCTGTTTGGCGCGGAGTTTTCACAGTGGGGTGCCGCGGTTTTTGAAAACGCCGCGCCTAACAGGAATTTTGGGAGCGCGACTGGAGTCGCCGTCGCCCCAAAACAGCCATTTTTCTGCGATTTGGAGTTGTCATTTTTTCCACGACTCTAGGTCGCAGTCGCGGGCGGGAGTAGATTTTTCACGAGATAGCGAAACTCCTAGCTCCTCTTTCGGCCGGAAACCTCCAACTCTCCTATTCTGGTCGGCCATCTCCACCAAGAAGTCATGGACGAAACTCTTAGCTCCAGATCCGCCCTTCTCCAAGCTTTGACCACCTCTCCCATAGTCGAAACTGCCATCCTCTGTTTGGTTGGCAACCTACAGATCTCCTCTCCCGGCCGACCATCTCCACCAAGAAGCCATGGATGAAACTCCTAGCTCCAGATCTGCCCTTCTCATGGCTTCGACCACCTCTCCCATGGCCGAAACGGTCATCCTCCTCCAAGCCGAAACTAACCTCCTCCAGGCCGAGCTCCCATGGCCGAAAATGCCCTGCTGCCTTTTTTTAATTATTAAATTATTATATATATTATTATTAATATAGTTATATACTTATATATTATTACATCATATATTATAAGTTATATATTATTATTAATATAGTTATATATTATTAATAAATATAGTATTATTTATATAATATTTATAAAATAAAATTATTAAACAACGCTGCAAACGCTGTTCTTCCAAACAGATTCACAGATTCTGTCACAATACTACAAAACAGCTGATTATTCCACCACCGCTTCTCTAGTCGCTCCAGTCATGCCAAACAGAGCCGTGAGGAACCTCATCCACTTCTATGATCAATTTATTTTTTGACGACGTTTTATTAACGAAACCTAAATTAAAATTAGATGCAAAAATAGATATTAAAATATAAAGTAAAATTATGCATGCATCTTTAATTTATTTTATTGTGGTTTAATATTATGCTAGGTGCTGTCTTATTTCTGTTCGGGAAAAAAACACACACAGGAACTCGCAAGCGATAACTGGGAGGAAGTTTTTTTCGGACAGCAGCCTTCCTTTTTTTGTTTTTGATATTAATACCGCTTACTACAAACACCTATTTACATAGTGATATAGCTGTACTGCGGATAAGGCCAACTAAAGCCTAAAACAAAACAGGGAAGTTATGTTATTACATATAAGTTTAGCTTATAGCTTTAACAATTTCCACTGAATTTATTTCTTATTAGCTTATGGTTAACTTACTCTCATCTACTTGTTTTTATGTTATATTATGTTATTTTTGTGTTAATTAATTAATTTAAGATGATGTAAGTTATATTTTAATGCACAATAATATATAAATGTCATGTTAATGGGTAAATGTAAAATACATGAAAAATCAAGCATGACTGTGCTTTCTTCTCTACACTTTTAACTTGTGTCTCCTTCTTCATGTCTTAACTAATTTTTACAATTTCAATTTCAACTGTTTTTTAAGTGTCTTAATATTTTTTATACGAATATTGGTTGTCTTTTTGTAGCGTAAGTGAACAGCAATTCAAAATAACTTATTTAATTATTGATAAATGAGGTTACCGATCGACTTATCATATTACTGAAATCAAAATTCACAATTACTTATTTAATCAATTATATAAGTTATGCTTTATATTTATTTTTAATGTCACATATACTCTTTAATTTGAACATTTGATATTTTATGATCTTTAATATTTGACACTTTTATTCTATATTTTATTAAATAAGTGGATAAAGTTGCGCGGCCTGATTTGTAAGATCTGAAAGTCGCACCACACCAAAATCAATTTATAAAAGTCTTAAATCACTTTGGAGCGAAATTGCGATGTGTTGTTTAAAAAGAGTTTGATCATTTGTGTTATGTCGATGATTTTTTCTGTTTTTAAGGCTCACTCTTAAGCCCGATTCACAACTCGTTACTCATGACCGTTAATGTTATTGTCCGACAGGGAAAAATTTTTGGTACACTGGGCGTACAACGCTCCTCATGTGAATATAAATAGTCAAAATTTTGGAATGGGGCCCTACTCATCTCCCTCCATTCTTTTCATGATTAGGGTTTTTTAAAAACCTTCCCTCTCCCAGCGAAACACCTTTTAGACATTAATGCTCTTGAAAACCGCTTCTCCCGGCCCCCTCATTGTTGTTGTTTATCGTCTCCATCTCCGACTAAAAAATCCTTCTCCTTACTACGAATATCAACAAACATCTTATATACCTACACAGAGGATAACATATGTTTGGAATTAAAAAAATCTATTTTTTAACATTATTAAGAGATTTCATATAATAAATATAACACTTACTACGTTAGGCTTTGATAATCTATAACTATTCTTGGAAGACCGCCGGTGTAGTCGGGGTCAAGCCGTCAAGGTAACTCATCTATTGGCAAGATCTTAGAGGTGTGCTCAAAGAACCACAAGCAACAAAAAACTTATTAAGAGTAAAAAACAGAATTAATGAATCTTGAGTGATTCTTATCGTTAATATAAAAGAACATCCTTCAAAATAACTCTAAGTTTGATCCTGATCGCAACCGTCAACAATGCCACTCAAATTGTCAAACTGTGAATGGAGAAACTTATGGATGACATTGGGTCAATTACGGTCTCTAAATTCTGCAAAAATAAAATCTGAGATGTCAATAATAAAAAACTGAAATGTCAATAATGAAAGCTAAGATGTCAATAAAGGTAACTCAGAGGCTAGGTCATTATGTTCATCTGCTTCTTCAGAATGGACTTCTCATGAAACGTAAACTTAAATAAAAAACTGCCTATAATAACACTCTCAAAATCGTGAAATTCTAATGAAAAATACTTCTTCTATCTTCCTCCAAGAATACGTTAAGATCATCGTTCTTCATCTTCATCTCTGTTGTGAACTTTAGAATAAAACAGGAAATTATATGGAAATGGAGAGAAATGACGGGAATTAAATGGTTGTTGTCTCAACGGCGATTTAGGGATAAAACATGAAGTTGGCGGGAAGCTGTCGGAATATGAGCGAGTAAAAAATAACAGCGGAAAATTGAAAAAATAAAACCGCAATATTTTATTAATTTTAGGGGCCACATCACACTCCTAAATCCCGGACCGGAATCTATAACCGGAGCCCGTACCGAAGAATTTCGCTGCCGGGAGAGGGAGTGTCTAATCGCGAGAGGGAGCGGGAAAATGAGCTGGGCCCCATTACAAATTTTTGTCAATTTATACTTGCAGAGTACCGTACACTACTCAGCGTACCAAATTTTTTTTGCCCCTGAGCCTCGCTCTTTGACATCACAAACTGTCTTACATGACCATCGCCAGCATCAGTCAAAGTCAATGACTTTTTAAAGTTCCTGCAACAAATCACTAATAATTTTAGTAACGATTTTTTAACGGTGGAACTTCTACAGTTGTAATAATGAACTGAAAAAGGCTAGCTATATATATAATGACAGTATCACCTAGCTATAAGTACTTGTGTCTATATATTGCTGAATCATATATAAGAAGGAATTGAAGAATGAAGGTGAAAGCAGCTTTCGTTTTGCCAGCGTATATATTAATGATATTCTTGGAGACATGACCGGATCCGTCCAAGTCTGCCGTCCTATTACAGTATTACCGCAGTTTTGTCTCCAAGTCTAATGGGGGCAAGGCCTTATTACCTGTTATAACCCCTCTGGCCCCTGCTTTGGGCTATTACAACACTAGAAGACAACTCAGTCAAACCCCTAAAGCTCACTACAACAAATATGTCAATTAGGAACAAAAATTATGAAGGCATTATAATTTGTTGCTAATTGGGTACAAATTTAGCTATGAAAATAATTTTTTTCTTTTGATACAAGATTATCAACAAATATTTTTGTTGACGATTTAGAATCAAATATATTTGTTGCAAAATATCATATGATAGGTAGGAAGGATTTATTTTGTGCTCAAAATTCGTTGGTGAATAGTAAATGATGAATAATCCCCCTTTCCCCCCACCCCAAAATTTATGGAGGGAAAATAAAGCATTCCCCCCAAAATTTTAACACCAATTTATAAATACATATTTATACTCTTTATTTATCAGCCATTAATTCAGCCCCAATTCATTTCCGAACACCCGCATCTATCCCGTCGCCCTCGCTCCTCCAGTCGCCTTCCCGGCGTCGTCCTCCTCCCGCCAACCGCCCGTCGCATTCCGTCCGCCCCACTCAAAGCATCATCTTCCCATTGCCCTACTCCGGCCAGTCGCCCTCCTCCCGTTGCTCTGCTCCTGTTACAGGGCGTGCCCTAGATAGAGCGCCCAGCTTGCCGAAGATTATCTCCAGTGCCGCCATTCTTAGTTGGACGATCTCCCAAGGTAAGTTTTGATGTTTTGTGCAAACTATTTCTGGATTTGATTTCTCCCTTTTCCGTTTTTACACTGTTTTATGACATTCAGGAGTTGAGCTTCGTTTTTCCTTATATATTCCAAACTATATTTAAATCTTCAGGATTTAAGCTAGAAGAAAAATCTGCTAACGAAGCAAAGAAGTGATTATTGATTTCTCCACATTACAGCAACAATTAGATAGATTTCCATTAGTTCTACATCCTTCTATTAGATATGACAATGTCCAAATTCATGTTGTTAATGAACATGAATTTATCATTACATAATTTCCATTTCATAAAGATCAAGGAATATATAATCTTTTTGCAATGATCAAGGAACAGTGAGTTGCTCAGCCTACTCTTTCATTACATAATTCCCATTTTATAATATAATCATTCAGTTTTTTATGATTAAGGGAAGTGTGATTGAAGCATAACATAGAAAAAAGTTGAAAAAAGTTGAACCATGTGTGGAGTAATGATATTTTAGATTATACTGTTATTCCTGCAGAGTGGAAGGAAGAGTAAAAACAGTTTACTTAGAGACCAGATGTTCACGTGAAGGGAATAAGGTGCTTGTTTCTGATCACCTATGTTATGTAGGTTGTCTGTTGATCAGTAAGGTAACAAAGGTTTTCTAGCAATCCAGTTCAAATACTGAATAATGTCATGCATTTAGGCTCTGTTTAGGGAGTCGTTAGCACCCTGTTGTTGTGCTAAGTGAACCAAACGTGAAAGCCTCCAAACAGGTGTCAGGTGACATCGACGCTTCACACGGAATGTCTAACTAATAACAGGTAGCACCATTTCGCACCAGATATCTCCACTCTAATGTTATTATCTACAGTGTTAATCTGCCTCAATCTCCATCTTTCCAGTCAAATGGGGCTTGAATGTCTAAAATCTCGAGTTGATTTCCCTATTACAGATCATAATTCTAGATAATTAAATTAAAACGCCAGGAGACTTTAACAACGGATGCAGTTGTGATTTCTCATTACAACATTAAGCGAACATCTAGGATCCTCCTGAAAAATGAACTACACTTGGAGAATCAAACAAAATATAATCCGGCATTTAAAAAGTGAACTACTTTGGAAAATTGTAAGTTATGAAGCAGTGCATTTTTTCTTTTAGACAAAATATAATCAGGCATACAAATTGATGAGAACTAAAATTGGAAGGGGAAAAGAGGGCTGTTCTGCGGGGAGAAGGCTTGCAGGGAGAGCAGAGCCAATGTGCAGTAGGGAAATAACATTAATTACCTCAAGTAGTTTGTACAAGTTTTTGCACTGGTTGCCTTTAACATTAATTACCAAATTTTCTCTAATCATGAAACATAGAAGTGGTGTTTAGGAGATTCTCATCTTAGTCAATGTTAATAGGTGCTTGCTTAAAATTTTAAGGCTTTCAAATAGAAAAAGTATTAATGCATAAACTGTTAATTAACATTATGAAGTGTCACATTTCTTGTATGAACACCTGATCACATATCAACCAAGAGAAATAGAAAATAGAATTCATTCTACACTATGTTTATCCTCGCCGATAACCCCAGTTGCCATAAAAGTCCATGTTTATGTGATAGCAATAGTTTTACCCCGGTTGTAAATGTGGCAAATGTCGTGATGTGGCTCAGGTTGTAGAGGTGAGATAGATGAGTGTGAGAATGAAGTTAGAAGGCAAAGCTGCTACTGACTACCGTTCCGTTGGTTTTTCATGCTGCTTGTTGTTTTCGTTGTTGAATCTGATCCCTGAAGTGTCATGATCTATCATCCATTAGTAAGATGGTCTTCATGCTGCTGATGTTTTTTGCTGTTGAATCTGATCCCTTCAAGTGTCATGATGATTTGAATCTTGACCTCTTGCAATGTTATTTTGATATCTACTTGTGCTGTATTATTTGTTTTTCTATGTGCAGCAGCTGCTTCTCGAAATTTTATTATTTTTTGTGTTGTATTTATTTGTTGGTTAAGAGCCCTTGCTCTAGTTGATTTCTATTTGTGCATGCATGTTATGAAATATAAATTTGTAGAGGAGGTTTATGTGATTTCAGTAGGTGAATACAGATGCAACTTGTAGTTATGCCAACCTTCAAGGGAGCTTTAGGTACTTGATAATATTATGTTCTAAATCACTAAGGTTTTGTTTTGATGGGGGCAATTTTAGATGAGATTTTTGTATTCATGATTCCAAACGATGGCATTGCTCTTGTCAGGAGAATTTCAATGACTAAATTTGATTTTATTTGACAGCATTGCTAGTTGTGAATAGAGTTGGATTACTTTGGTCCAAACATGGACTTTTGATTGAATAGAGTTGAAAATTATATTACAGCTTATGTGATGTTTAATGAAGTTGATGACTTGTATACATGTTTATAATAAATATGTAGTGAATAATAATTTTATATGTTGTATATGCAGAATAACAATCATGCATTCAGATAGGAGATGGATTAAAAATCGTTTTGTCCAGGAGGATATGGTATTACAGATGAGTACAGAATGGGGGTGAGAGGATTTATAGAATTGTGCCAACAATATCCCGAATATATGGATCAAGGAAAAATTCGATGCCCATGTTGTGATTGTAGAAGCTTGAAATTTATTGTGCCTGATATGGTTAATTTTCACCTTATCTCTAGAGATTTGAACGTGATTATATTAATTGGGTCAGGCAGGGGAACCACCTTGGATGAACCATCCACTAAAGTCTCTACTATTCATATGCATGAGCAGATTGTGTTTGAGCAAAGAGTCATGGAAGAGCACAAGATTCTTTGAGGGATATGGTTGTTGATGTCGTTGGTCCCTGAATTTATTGGAATATTAGGGATGAACCACAAGATCCTAACCCGATGGCAAAGAAATTTTTTGACATGAAGGATGCTGCTGATAGTCCTCTTTGGCCTGGTTGTGAGAATTATTCAGTGTTGTCAGCATTGACAGAACTCTTAAATATCAAGTCTGAGTCAAATTTAAGCGTGAAACATTTTAATCAATTTTTAAAGGCATTTGGTCGGATGTTGCCTAAGGGCCATAAGTTACCTGATAGCTTTTACTCATGCAAGAAGATGGTTGCTCCACTAGGCCTTGGACTTCAAAAGATTGATGCATGCGAAAACGATTGTATGTTGTATTGGAAGCATGATGAAGTGTTACAAGAATGTCGGATATGTCACCACCCTAGGTTTTAGCCTAGGAATAAATGTGGAAAAGGAAGCGCAAATCTATACCATTTAAACAATTGAGTTATTTACCACTTACGCCAAGGCTACAAAGGTTGTATATGTCTAAAGTCACAGCAGAAACATATGAGATGGCACAAGGAAAACATTAGTGAGGAAGGAAAATTATGCCATCCGAGAGACGGCGAAGCTTGGAAGCACTTTGATCGAACTGAATCTATATTTTCTGCCGAGCCACGAAATGTTAGACTTGGGCTTTCTACTGATGGTTTCAATCACATAATCAAGGATCTAAACCTTATTCTTGCTGGCCGGTTATTCTCACACCTTACAATTTACCTCCATGGATGTGTATGGATAGACCTTATTTGTTTCTTACTTTACTTGTGCCGGGTCCAAAGAGTCCAGGTAATAGCTTAGATGTATATTTACAACCTTTGATAGATGAGTTGAATGCACTATGGAATTCTGGGGTTGAAACTTATGACATCTCTACAAAACAAAATTTTTTGATGAGGGCAGCACTAATGTGGACCATCAGTGACTTTCCTGCATATGGAATGTTGTCAGGTTGGAGTACACATGGTAAACTAGCATGTCCATATTGCATGAATCATATCAAGTCATTTAGACTCAAACATGGTAGGAAACCATGTTTTTTTTGATTGTCATCGTTTATTTTTGCCTTTAGATCATCCTTATAGATATCAAAAAGACAACTTCACTAAGGGAAGGATTGAGACAGATACACCTCTCATTCACTTAATAGGTCATGAGCTTGAGGCAATAGTTGCATCATTACCATGCATTGAATTTGGTAAGACAAAGGACAAGTATAGATTGGAAGGGTTTGGTGAATCCCATAATTGGTTGAAAAGAAGTATTTTTTGGGACTTGCCATATTGGACAGTAAGTTGAGCGTGAGTTAATTGTTGCGGCCTAGGTTTTCTTGTCTGTGTGGATTGAGAAGGTTTAACTGGTTGATGTTTGCAGGTTGTGCGGCTAGCTCTGAGAAGCCAGGAGTCTGGTTTTGACTGCAGTCAGGGATCAGTGGAGCTTGCGGTTAACAATCGGCGGGTTTGCAGCAGGTCGCATTTGTGGCCAACCGGTCTTCTCTCCTTCAGCAATTCCAGTTCAATAACATGTCTGGCGGTCTAGGCGGTCTGTTCTTTTAGTTAGGCGGCGGATTGCAGAGCGGTCGTTCAACAGAATAATGGGTTGTCTGCGGACTTCGCGGACTCCATAGATCAGCGTGGTGTAGCAGCGGCTTGGTGGTCTCAACGGACTCGACGGACTCAGCGGTCTCTGAGGCAGTCCGCCCGGCTTGAAATTCTTGTTTGCTTGTTTGCTTCTCCTTTGTACTTGTTTAAATCATGTCTCGTCATATATGTCTTGTCTTGTAATGAAGATAGTTGATAATACAAAACTTGTGGTTGACTTCTGTTGTGTCTGATTTACTTAGCTCAGTTTATGGTTGCAGTGTTCCTGCGTCTGGTTCTCGCTTTCGGCTTGATCAAGTTGTCAGCTTGATACCTCTGAATGTTTTTACTTTGTATTAAAGTTATCTCTTGTTCATCTTGTGAAATTTCAACAGCAGCTTCATGGCCGCACAATGATGCTCTTGGGAGATGACTCTGCGTGTGTTGGTGCGCACGGGTGCGATCAGTGGTTGAGATTGCGCTTAAATAAAGACATTATTCAACCGAACCCTTATTGAGAAACCCCATCAATTGCGATATTTGAACCTGAGACCAAAAATCTTCCACAAGCACTACATTAAAAGGTGTACTGAAATTTTTTATGGAAAAATATAATAAGTTTGGAATGGTTATAGGCGTGAAAGTGCACGAGACGAGATGTTTATAACATTAGTTTTTTATGTAATTCATGTTTTCGATTCTACTCAGGTCCTTCATTAATACATTTACAGCATTTTATAATCGAGTTTAATTTCTATTTTTTTATTTTAAATACTATCTCATTATCCCATCAGTTTTTATTATGTTTTGTATTTAGTATTTACCATGTATTATATTTACGTGAACCACGAATGACAGGTGTAGAGCAAAAAAAAATCCCGGGCAGTCCTTGTGAATATAAGAGAATGTAAAGAGACAAGCAGAATATTTATTACTTATCAGAAAATTTGTAAATTAATTTTGTTGGAACAAAGAGGAGTTGAGGCCAAAGGGGGCAGCATGCACCTACTTCCAGGGGCGGATTTAAAGGGGGGCCAAAGGGATACTGGCACCCCCTTTTTTTTATAAAAAAATGGGAATAGACTGCGGTTTATATAAAAACCGCAGTCTATTCCATGAACCACGCAGAATAGACTGCGGTTAATATAAAAACCGCAGTCTATTCCTGGAATAGACTGCGGTTAATATAAAACCGCAGTCTATTCCAGGAATAGACTGCGGTTTTTATATTAACCGCAGTCTATTCCAGGAATAGACTGCGGTTTTTATATTAACCGCAGTCTATTCTGCGTGGTTCATGGAATAGACTGCGGTTTTTATATAAACCGCAGTCTATTACATGAACATAGAGAATGAACATTCATAAATAGACTATGGTTCGCTGAAAATCGAATTCCAGCCCTAAAATAAAACATCCCGATCGCGACTCTCGCAGCCGCCTCATCTCCTTTTGGAGCGGCAACTCGCGGATAGCTCTCGCGCTCTGCTCTCTCTGCATCTCCTCCTCCTCCTCCTCCAATCTCGATCTCTACACTTGCTACCTGAGAGGCATCGTCCAACGACAACAGGTACTGGTTTTCTTTCTGTGTTTTTCTCCAAAATTTTATGATTGTAAATTTCGTTTGGATTGCTTGGCGTTGCTGTTAAGATTAGCTAGTCCATCTCCTTTACCCTCCTCGCTGAAGAAATCAATGTGATCTGTAACTTTCCCAGGAGCACTGTTGTTGGTATCCCTAGCTTGTGTCGTATTTTCTGCAGTCGGATTGCTTGGAGTGATATGTTTCTTACCAGTTATTTTGTTGTATAAACTAATTGATTCTCTACTTATGCCTGCATTTTCATGCCTTGCAATTGAAATCCTAGCTTGTGCCGTATTTTCTTTCTGTGTTTTTCTCATTATTTGTTTGAAATTGAAATCCCTCTCTTGTTATGTTACTTATGAAATGTATGACTTTATTTTCATTGAAGTGCTTCTTCATATACTGTTACAGATTGTGGCCAACATTCGTGAGGACTGAGTACGTGAGTCACGTGATAAGTGATAACAAAAGAAGGAGAAATACGTTCTTCTCTGGCTACAGATTGTGGCCAAGGTTTTGCTTCCATATACCCTATCATAATTTATTTTCATGTATTTTTATTTTTAGGGGTGTTTTGAGGTATTAGTCAGGTAGTGACTAAGCAAAACACATAGTCTCTGTGTTGAATGTTTATCCCTAGGGATACTCTGTAGTATTGGCCGGTAGAGGGTCAAGCGGAGTAGATAGATATTTAAATACGTTGCATTTAATTAATATGGTTTTTTGTTAATATTTTGTTTTTTCTGGCATTCATATAGAAATAGAATTGAACAATATTGTGATATGGAGAGTCAAAAAAAAAGTCCAGTCTCATATCATCTATGTTTCAAAAAAAATTAAAATCTCAAGAGACTTCAAGATCTAAACCTCCAAGTCAAAATGAAGAGTTATCCATGAGTGCTTCTGAAGCTATCGAGAATGCGTCGCATTTGCCATCTCCTGATGCTCAAGACGTTGTAATGGGCGCTTTATATGATGTGGAGATGCTTCCACAGGATCCGGGAATGAGAAAAAATATATCAGCCTATCCTTTAAATGAGCAAGATGCAGTGAGAAAGGCTTATATACTAAGAGGTCCATGCCAACCAAAATTACATCCATTTCCTCAAAGAAAGATAGGTGACCGAGAACGTAGGTTTGTAGTCACATGGTATGATATGTTTGAGTGGCTAGAATATAGTGTTGAAAAGGACGCTGCGTTTTGTTTAGTTTGTTACTTATTCAAGAATGAAACCGCAAGTACTACTGCCAGGGGAGATGCTTTTGTCAGTGGAGGAGGATATAGGTCATGGAATAAACCTGACGGATTTACAAAACATGTTGGCAAGATTAATAGTTCTCATCATTTAGCACTCCAGAAATTTGAAGGTTAAAAACCCCCAAAAGTTTATCATTGTTTCTCTTAATAAACAATCAGATAAAACAAAGTTTGAAAACAAATCACGATTGCAAGCTTCTTTGAAATGCTTGAGATTTCTCTTGCGACAGGGATTATCCCTACGTGGGCATGATGAGAGTCACCATTCACTTATATGGGGAAATTTTCTCGAGCTTTTGCAGTGGCTTGCCGATATAGATGAAGAAGTTGGTAAGTATGTGCTGAAAAATGCCCCGGGAAACAATCAACTGACTGCGCCTTCAATTCAGAAAGATATCATTAATGCTTGTGCCAAAGAAACTACAAAAATTATAATGCAAGAGCTTGGAGATGACTACTACTCAATTTTAGCTGATGAATCTAGTGACGTGTCACACAGAGAACAATTGGCCCTTTGTTTGCGTTATGTTGATGGAAACGGAAGATTAATAGAGCGTTTTCTCGGCATTGTGCATGTTCACGATACTACTGCCATGTCTCTTAAAACTGCAATTGAAGCATTATTAATTGACCATTCCTTGAATTTGTCTAAAATCCGTGTCAAGGATATGATGGTGCAAGTAATATGAGTGGTGAGATAAATGGACTCAAGAGTCTAATTTTGAAAGAAAATCCATCAGCTTATTACATTCACTGTTTTGCTCATCAACTTCAGTTAACCGTAGTTGCAGTTGCTAAAATAAATGATGATTGTCAATGGTTTTTTTGAAGCAATTTCGACGCTATTAATGTGGTTGGAGTTTCTTGCAAGCGAAATGAGATGCTTAGAGAGTCAAGTGCAAAAGGTTGTTCAGGCACTAGAAGATGGTGAACTACAAACAGGGTCGGGTTTAAATCAGACACTTTCTTTGGGTCGGCCGGGGATACTCGTTGGGGCTCACATCACAAGACATTAATCCATATTATTTCTTTATATCCTGATATGGTTGCTACACTTTTGAAGATTGGTAAGAGTAAGACAAATGATCGGGTGAAGGCACAGGGTGTACTGTTTGCATTAGAATCGTTTGACTTTGTTTTGATGATTCATGTGATGACAACTATATTTGGTTATACACATGAATTAAATCTTGCTTTGCAAAGAAAAGATCAGATATTATTAATGTCATGTCTTTTGTAAGTTTGACAAAAAGACAATTGCAAAATTTGCGTGATGATGGTTGGGACACTCTGTTCAACAAGCTCTTATTTTTTATGATAAATTTAGTATTCATATTCCTAAAATAGATGATCTGTATGTTCCGCGCGGAAGATCAAGACGATTTGTTGAAGACTACACATATTTGCATCATTATCGGGTGTCAATTTTCTTAAAGGTGTTGATTTACAATTGCATGAGCTTAATAACAGGTTTGATGAGGTGAGTATGGAGTTGCTCCATTGTATGGCTTGTTTGAATCCCATTAACTCCTTTGGCTGTTTTGACAAGCAAAAAATACTCAGACTTGCAGAGTTTTATCCTAGTGATTTTCAAGTTTGGAGTTGTTAATCTTGAATTTCAGCTAGACAATTTCATTGTGGATATGAAAAACGATGAGAGGTTTTTGACTTGAACGACCTTGGTCATCTCTCTATGAAACTTGTTGAAACCGGGAAACATATTGCTTATCAACAATTATACAAGCTATTGAAGTTCGTACTAATTCTTCCCGTGGCCACTGCAAGTGTTGAAAGAGTCTTTTCAGACATGAATTATGTCAAGAACAGATTACGCAATAGTTTGGGCGATCAGACATTGAATGACTGTTTGGTTACATTCATCGAAAGAGACGCATTTTTGAAAGTTTCAGATGATGATGTTATTGATCGTTTTCAAAAAATGAAGACTCGTCGCGGACAACTGTAATTTCTTCTGGTATTTGGTAATTTTCAATTAAGACATTTATATGTAATGGTGTATGACTTTATAATATCAGAAATTTTTCATTTTCTATATTATGCTATTAAATTTTTTTTTGTGCACCCCCTTTTCTAAATTCCTGGATCCGCCACTGCCTACTTCTCCCGAGAAAGATTGCTTGACTGAAGACTTAGAACCAAACACCGACCATTGGGCTACAACTCGGAGGTCCCACCATTCACCCGAAAGTTCTGAGAAAGCTTCCCTTCCCAAGCCAATGCTGAAGTTGGATATCTTTGGAGGGCATTGGAAGCCAACCAAGATTGACCAGAGGAAAAAGAAGCTAAAAAATGGATCCCCTTCAAAGGTGCCCTTCAGGATCTATTTATAATTTTTAAGCTCTGGTGTGCACATAGCAGAATCCTGCTTTGTGGTTTTACTAAATTGACCCCAAATTGGTCTGCCAACAGTCAAACTCTGTTGTTTGAAAAGTCTATTGACAGACAAATAGGTATATAGAATTCTGTGAAAAATCTCCCTGAAACATTTCAATGATGAGGCATCAGCCTCCGAGGGTGGCGAGTGCCCGATGAAGCTAACATTCGCTTTTCTCTGGCTCGTCTCTTGGGGCGAGCGATGACCTATCTCCAGACTCGTCTCGCCTTATCCGACGAGTTCCTATTAAAATAGACACTCGCCTGCCCCCCCTACTCCTTGTCTGGGGCGAATGTGAACTCCACACCCGACTCGCCCCGCTCGGAGGGGAGAGTGCCTGATGAAGCTGTCATTCGCCCACCTCCTCGCTGCAGCTTGGAGCGAGTGCGGCATTACTACTCAGCTCGCCCTGCCCATCAGACGCCCGCCACATTGGGCGAGTGTGTGTCTACAGCCTTACTCGACGAACACGAGGTTGTATCAATTTGCTCCCCCAAATTTCAAATGAATACACAGATATACTGTTTGACATTAAAATAGCTTTTTATATTAATAAAAATTCCAAATAGTTTAATTTGTGACCAGGCACAATCCAAAATTCTAAATCAAATATATCTGTAAATATAAAATAATAATAATAATAAAATAATAGTTCAGATGGAACAAATTTGGAATGAAACATTGGCAGCATGCCCGGTTGGAGTTGGTATTGGATGCTACATCATTCGAACCTTTGAAGTCATACATGTCCATCGTATGAAACTTTAATAATAATAATAAATAATAATAATAATAATAAAATATTTTTATATTTAAATATCAGAATAAAAATCAATTATTAGCGTCAATGATTCGGTTGGAGTGCGCCAAATATCCGAGAGGATTTATGTCCTTTGCTCGAGCATCATGCGACAAGAATACTGTAGATCTCGTTCTGCAGGAAGACCACAGCCGTTGGATGGATGATATATTCATGATCAAGATATACATACACTGCTACACTACAAACTTTAGTTTATAATTATTTGCTGACAAAAATATATAACGGTGTCGTGCCAACTCAGCAAGTCCGTCTCTGATCCGGCGCTTACTACGCTTCCGCGCTCATCCGCTTCGGCGCAGATGCGACTTGTCACCCTAATTCCCGAGAATACCCACAATTTCATTGTAGTGCCAAATATGCCGCAACACAGAGCCCGAGTTGACTGCCCGCTTGAAATCGAAATCAAACGCTTGCCATAGTGCGCACACATCCCCTTCACGTTCCCGGTTCCTCAGACGCTCGCTTGCACTCTGCGAATCTAGCAACCCATAATATAATTCTCAATAATGTCGGAAATTCTTTTGTTTTGGGAGTGGTTGTCAATGTTGAGCTCTCATTTGAGAAAGAGAGAGTAATTTTATTTCGGGAGTGATGGATTTATAGGTGGATGTTAAATGTGGACGCCGAAACGCGTCTAGAGGAAACGCGTCTAGAGGATAATTGATAGAGGAATGTATCTGCAGGAGAAGCGTTGTTGGAGAAGCTATCTAAGAAGAGGCATTGATTGTCGTAGGAGGAAGATGCATGGAGCGGCAAGTTTTTTGGCAACGGGAGAGAAAGCGGCAAGATTTTTCGAAGGGAGAGCTCGGGAAAGGCTAATGCGACGGGAGTGTTTTGTGAAAAAAAACGAAGAGGGTGGGACATGACATTTATTAACATATGAAGGCATTACCTGCACCAAATTTTTATGTGGAAAATCCCTCAAATGTGAAGGGTGAAAAACCACAGGTTTGGAGACCGCTCAAACCTTCCACTATAATCTCGGTAGAGCTACAGTTTTTTCCTTGGATAAAACCAGAGGTACATCTTCTTCAAGAGAACAACCTCTTTTGGATTACAAGTCTTCAAGAGACAAATCTTTCCTGAACAGACTCCAAATCTCCATGAACCTAAAGATTCCACACCGAATGGTCTTCACCAAAGATCTCGATGAAAAATCTTCTCCAAAAACCTGGAGGCAAACTTTCTTCTTCTTATGACAAGAACGGAATAGGGCAACTGGAACTCTCAAATCTGGCTCTCTCTGAAGTGACGACTCAATAATTGCTACTCTGTTTCGGAATATTGTCTCTGCCTATTTAAGGCATAAGGACATGACAATCTTGACCCTTGGATCTGCCATAAAGCAATCCGACGACAAAATAACTTGGTGCTTATCGAGACATCCCATGGTCACACGACAGTAACGTCGTGACCATTTGGTCACACGACGATATCGTCGTGACCATGCAAAAAATGACATTGCATGGTCACGACGGTGCCGTTGTGACCTTGCAGAAAATCGTTGTGGCCGACATACACTCCTGCTCCTGAGCCCAGTTCTGTCTGCCCCTACTGGATCATAACTTTAACGAACTCCACGCCAAGTCCACCTCCACATAATAGGGACTGACCCAACAAACTCCACCTCCCGAATATGTGGAGGAATCCACCAAACCTGCTCTGCTCAGACAAGCCTCTAGCTTATCCTTGGGTATGGTCTTGGTCATCATATCAGAACCATTATCATATGTGTGCACTTTTTCAATTTGCATTGCCCTCGTTTCCAGCATATCACGAATCCAATGATATTGAACATCTATGTGCTCTGACCTTGCATGGAAGCTGAATTTTTTGCTCAGATGAATGGCACTCTGAGAATCACAGCGAATAACATACATGTCTTGCACCTGCCCAAGTTCTTGTAGAAACTTCTTCATCCATAGAGCCTCCTTGCATGCTTTTGTTGCCTCTATGTACTCATTTTCTGTCGTTGACAAAGCCACACACTTATGTAGTTGGGACTGACATATATAAGATAGCTCCCCCTACATAGGTAACCATATATCTTGAATTAGATTTTGTAGAGTCAACATCTCCAACCATGTCTGCATCTGTAAAGGTCTCCAACACAGGCTGATCACACCCAAAACGTAAACACATTTTGTACGATCCTTGGAGATATCTAAATATCCATTTCACGGCTGACCAATGCTCTTTGCCAGGATTAGAATGAAACTGGCTCACCATGTCAACTGCATATAATAAATTTGATCGCGTACACACCATGACATACATAAGGCTGCCAACTGTGGATGCATATGGAACATTTTGCATTTCAACTCTCTTTTTCACTTGAGGGACACTGCTTTGAGCTGAGCTTAAAGTGTCCAACCAATGGTGTTCCGACCGGCTTCGTCGTTCTCATATTAAACCTCTCAATCACATTTTCAATATACCTCTCATGTGACAGCCAAATCTTTCTTTTCCTTCTGTCATGGGAGATCTCATGCCGAGAATTTGCCTTGTCGAGCCCAATTTCATCGCAAAACTTTTGCTAAGTTCCTTTTCAGTTGTAGATTCTTTCAACATTCTTCCTGATGACAAACATGTCATCAACATAGAGCAGTAAGATGATGAAATCATCTGCAGCAAGCTTCTTCACGAACGCGTGATCGGTCGTCGTCTTCGTGTACCCTTGCTATGTCATGAAAGAATCAAACTTTTTATACCATTGTCGAAGGGCTTTCTTATGGCCATAAAGGTTCTTCCTCAACCAACAGACAAGCTTCTCTTTCCCCTTTACTGTGCAACCTTCAGGTTGTTCCATCTATATCTCTTCTTCCAACTCGCTGTGGAGAAAAGTCGTCTTCACATCAAGCTACTCGATCTCCAAGTCCTTGCTTGCCGCAATGCCTAGAGCAACTTGAATCGAAGATATCTTCACCATCGGTGAGAAAATTTCCTCAAAATCAATACCTTGTTTCTTCCTAAAACCCTTTACAACCATTCTTGCCTTGTACCACTGCTGTGAACAATATTCTTTGGTCTTCAACTTAAACACTCATTTATTTTTGAGTGCCCGCTTCCCCTTTGGCAATGGTACCAAGTCATATGTGTGATTGTCGTACAAGGATTTTAACTCTTCTTGCATAGCCTTTAACCACTCTGTCTTGTGCTCTTGCAAAATAGCATCCTGAAAGCATTCAGATTCTCCACCATTTGTTACCATCACAAATTCATTTGGAGAGTACCTACTTGAAGGTTTTTGATCTTTAGTGGATCTTCTCAACTGAGGCTCAAGTGGAGGAACATGGTCCACTTGATTTTCTTATTCTACTTCCTCATTAGCATCTCGTACACCTTCACCAAGACCATCATCTGGAACACCATCTTCATCTCCATCGTCATCATGCACTGCGGGAGGAGGGACATTATCGATGTCAATAAGATCTTCATTGGAGATTTTTGGTTTTTCAATCTTGTCAAAATCTTCAATGATTTGGTCATCTAAAAAGACCATATCTCTCTGCATTTCACCTTCTTCTCAACTGTATCCCAAAAATAATAACCAAACTCTTCATGAGCATAACCAAGAAATATGCATTTCTTTCCTTTGGTATTAAGCTTTGACTGCACATCCTTCAACACATGCACAGACATCATACAACCAAACACCCCCCAAGTGCTTATAGGAAACATCCTTTCCTGACCATACCCTCTATGATACATTATCGTCTAGAGGAACAGATGGAGAAATATTGATCAAATCAATTGTTGTCCTCATTGCCTCACCCCAAAAAGATTTTGGCAACTTGGCTTGATGAAGCAAACATTTGATCCTCTCCACAATGGTGTGGTTCATTATCTCTGCTACATCATTCTCTTGCAGAGTTTTTGGTACTGTCTTCTCATTACGAATGCCCTTTTCAACACAAAATATATCAAACGGCCCAAATACTCATCGTCGTTATCTATGTGAATACACTTCAACTTTTTTCTTGTCTCTTGCTCTACCATGACCTGAAATTGCTGAAATACCCCCCAACACTTGGTCTTTTATCTTCAATGCAAAGGCCCACACCTTTCTAGAATAGTCATCAATGAATGCAAGAAAATAAAGAGCACCACTAAGTGTCTTTTCATTCATTGGACCACACAATCAGAATGCACCAAGTCTAAAACCTTGGGATTTCTAGAAGAGGTAATTCTCTTAAATGAGACACGTTGTTGCTAACCTGCCAAATAGTCATCGCACGTCTTGAGATACGTTCCTTGAATTCCAGTTAAGAGCTCTTTTTTGGCAAGAATCTGCATTCCCTCCTCACTCATGTGATCAAGCTGTTTGTTTTATAGCTCGGTAGAAACTTCCTACACAACTACTACTTGCCCTTAATCCAACCTTGCATGCATGGTATAGAGAGTGCTTTCCTTTTTTTCCTTTGGTAATCACCAAGGAACCCTTTGTAAGCTTTCACTGCCCTTGTCCAAAATTGTTGTTGAAGCCCTCATCATCAAGCTTTCCTGATAGAAATCAAGTTAAGGCAGATGTTAGGGACATGCCTCATATCCTTGAGCACAAGCTTCCACCTAGAATCAGTCTTCAAGCACACATCACCTCTGCCAACAATATTGATGATGCCATCATTCCCCAACCTAACATGGTCGAAATCACCATGAGAGTACGATGAGAAACTCTCTCTTTGGAGTAACATGAAAAGAGGCTCTAGAATCGACCAACTGGAGTTGTCACTTGTGAGGCCAATCAAGCTTCTATCCCACACAATGACAACATCCCCATCCATAACAGTAGCAACCTTGGCCTTGTCATCTTTCTCACTTCTTTGCCCTTCTCTTGATCTCTAATCCGTTGTCGGCAATGTTTCTTGATATGCCTCGGCTTATGGAAATAGTAGCATTCAAAATTCTTTGTTTGACCCTTAAATCAGATTTTGAGCTCCCCTAGATCCTTCTAGGCTTCTGGCTCTTGCTTCTCCCCTGATTTTTTGTAAAAAATGCCTTCGACCGTGAGGATGAGCCAGATGGCTTTCTTTTAGTATCTTCATTCAACAGATAGCTAGTCACTTGATTCATGGTCACAATTCCGTCAGGCGCAGAATTGTTAAGAGACACCACAAGTGTCTCTGAGCTATCGGGCAACGAGCTGAGAAGCAACAGAGCTTGAACTCATCTTCAAGCGCCATCTTCATAAAAGAAATTTGATTTACAATGCTCTGAATTTCATTCAGGTGCTCAACAATAGATTCACCATCCTTGTACTTCAGATTTACCAACTTCAGGATCAAGAATGCCTTATTTTCGGCTCTCCCTCTCACAGAGACCTTCCTGCTTTTTCCATTGAGAGTGTGTCGAGGTCTCGTTGCAGACATGATGAAATACAATATCATCGAGCCACTGTCGGATGAACCCAACAACCTTCCAATCGAGTTTCTTCCAATCATCATCAGACGTCACCTCCGACTAAGTAGATACACCCTTAAAGGGTCCATACAGATCCTTATAGTATAAAAGATCTTCCATCTTTGCTTTTCAAATTACCTAGTTATTTCCATTAAGACTAATCATGCAGACGTTGCTCGTTTATGTCTCCATCGCTACACACAAGTAAATTGTCGAGCACCTTGTAGGTAATCTGATTAATTCTCGAATCAGATTTAGAAAGATAGGGAGCGGGTCAATATCATCAGCTATCGTTAACCCAAAGCTTAATTGGAACGTCCAATCAGAAACCTACCAACCGAGCTCTAATACTACTGTTAGGAAAGAAGGATCTCGACCAAGAAAATCAGCCAACAGCGGAATCACGAAATAACCTTCCCCACTTGTGCAAGCAATAAGAAAGAGAAAGAACACAATAATAAAAATAATGAAACAAGAGCATGCACAGAATTTTTACGTGGAAAACCCCTCAAATGTGAAGGGTGAAAAACCACGGGTCCGGAGACCACTCAAACCTTCCACTATAATCTCGATAGAGTTACAGTTTTTCTTCCCTGGATAAATCAAGAGGTACACCTTCTTCATGAGAACAACCTCTCTTGGATTACAAGTTTTCAAGAGACAAATCTGTCCTGGACATACTGCAAATCTTCACGAACCTAAAGATTTCACACCGAATGGTCTTCACCGAAGATCTTGATGGATCACCTTCTCCAAAATCCCGGAGGCAAATTTTCTTCTTCTTACTATAGGAACGGAATAAGGCAACTGGAACTCTCAAATCTGACTCTCTCTGAAGTGACGGCTCAATAACTGCTACTTCTTTTTAGAAGATTGTCTTTGCCTATTTAAGACATAAGGACGAGACAATCTTGACCCTTGGATCAGCCCTAAAGCAATCATACGACAAAACAACCTCATGTCAGTCACGACATTGCATGGTCACACGACGGTATTGTCGTGATCATTGGTCACACGACGGTATTGTCTTGACCATTGGGCAAACGACGGTATCGTCGTGACCATTTGGTCACACGATGGTATCATCGTGACCGTGCAGAAAATGACATTGCATGGTCACGACGGTACCGTAGTGACCATGCAGAAAACCGCTGTGACTGGCATGCACCCCTGCTCCTGAGCCCAGTTTTACATGTCCGTGCTGGATCATAACTCTAATGAACTTCAGGCCAAATCCACCTCCACATAAAAAGGACTGACATGGCATGAATCACTTGAAAACTTACATAAACTTATCTTCAATAATAGTGGAACAAAAAAGGAAGTGAATCATACTTAGAAATAGGAAAAAGGAACGTTGAAGAACATATCTGCGGCTGATTTGGAACGGAAATCAAAGGGAACAAACACATTAATCAGTCCCCTGCTTGCTTGAAATCAGTCGGAACCCTAAGTCAGATTACTGGTAGGAAAGGAACGTCGGCGACGGGCTGCGCACAATTGAAATAGAATTTCGCTTCTTACCAGATCTGATGAAATGTTGCTGCGAAGAAAACTCGACGGCGACAGGCTATGACCGAAGAAATGGGCTGAGGGCTGCGACCAAAGAGAGGGGTCGTCGTGCTGCGCGGGAGGAAAGGAACACCGGCGAGTGAAGGGCTGCGAGCAAAGAAGGGGCAAGGGTTCCGCTACGGTATCGAGTTTCTGGCATGAGAGAAAAGAATGACTTTTGGGTACAAATCGGCTTTGTATTTTTTTAAAAAAATCTAAAATGTCTAACATGAGTGTGAATATTCAATTTATTGAGCACCAATAACAATACCTTTTTTTATTGGGGGCATAAATTCATAGCACCTAAGCAATAATCATTTTATGCATGCAAGAGAGTGACATCACTAGTAACAATATATATCTTTGCCGCCTCAATGAAAATTGAAAAGAATGGTCCAAAAGGGATTTCCTTTTAGCACTACATGCTGCATATAAGAACAATAATAATCTCATAATCCAAAGCCCCCTAAAGTTGGCGAGGCGCCCACAATTGCAATCATTCACAGGCTTGATGGATGCATGAACAGTGATGGATTGTCTATTGCACAAGCAATCTCAAGGCGAGTAACTCATATACATTGCAGGCTTACAACTACTATGTGATGCTCATAAGGTTGTGATAATGTCCATGATATTGCGTGTTGTTATAGAAAACAAACTTTTAGGTATCTCCTTTACTCCACATAAGCTCTCTATTTGCATTATGCCTCCTTCCAACTGAAACCCGCACAAATCCTCCCCCTGACGGTCTTACGGTCTCGGCGAGGCTGGTTGACTCTACGCCGACAATGACTGTTGAATCTCGCTGGTGCAACAGATCTAATATTTTTTATTATTAAAGAAGAATAACAGTGGAGTGTGGGAAGGAGAGGAAATTGCCGCTTTATGGCTCCCCCAAAGAAATTGAGTTTTTTCTTGATTTTTTTGGGGTAAATTTTAAACCCTCAATCTACTACATGTCTAAACTCTGCTTCAATTATCTCGAGTGTCTGCTTTAGATTATTTAGTGCAGTTTCCAATTATTTATGGTTAGCTCTACAGCCCAAAGTGAAAGGCCCATTTAATTAGGTCACTTTAGTATCCATATAATGGCCTAGCCCGTGGCGAAAAGACTATTCCTGCTGTAGGAGAACAGTGGAATGGGCTTTACAATATGCGCTCATTTATATTATATTTTTTAATATAATATAAAACGACTGACATCACCGATTAGAGCAGACGGTGACACGTGTCATCAAGTACATAATTAATTGGAGATCAACATTGTGCCATGATGGTGCTCAACCATTCTCCATAAATATTATAATAGATAAATAATATGTGTGCATGGTGATGGGGATGAAGCTCCATTTATATAGGAATGGGTGTGCACTTAACCATCTCCTCCATGATCCCTCCTATTGTGGAGATCTTGAGTTTGACTAGTCAACTCACTCCCCTCATGATCTTCATCACAATAGCAGAGATCATGTTGACCTCCCACTCAACAACTACTGTCGGCCGCTGCCGGCCGCCGTCGCCCGCCTCCCGCCGCCGGCCACCGCCGCCGCCGCCCGCGGTCGGCTCCGCCGCCGCTTGCAGGTCGGCCACCGTCTGATCGTTACTGAGCATCTGTCGTCGTCCAATCTACAAGTACCCACCAAGTTAGTGGGGGGCCCGTCATAACCACCTCCTGGAGGCCATAAAAGGAGCCCTAGGCCTCATCATTTCTCACCTTTTTGATCCGGAGTCTTCTTCCTCCTCAGGCCAGAGCTATGTCGAACTCCTCCCTCGGGTCATCTTCAAGCTGCATACGAGCCAGAGGAACGCCCAAGTCCCCAAGTGCGCGGTGAAAGGAAAAAGACGACCACCACTAGCGCTTAAGCACGCCAGCAACCAAGTTAGCATACAGAGCTCCCTCGGTGCAGCCTGTTGCCCGTTGCGAGTCATAAATTCTCTCTCACCTCCAAGTTGTAACGAGAAGCGACATGTCGTCCTCGATTCTCTCAGCATACTGTAACCGCAATCTGATAGTGGACTTTGATCGGCACAGATCCGGTCACGTGGTTTTTACCCAGTTGATGGGTTTTTCCACGTTAAAATCTCTTGTGTCAACTCTCTTTTCATTGACTGTGTGCGCGTTCGACCATCCCGAGAGCTAAGGCGGTCCAATTTATTCCGGTCCGATCGGGACGCCGAGTTTGTCAGCAACAGTTTTGTTGGAACACCCTATTACTAATTTGGGTCAGGATCACTATGTCTCTAGGAAACAAATGTTTGACCTCCTGTATAGCTCAATAGGTTAATTTGAATTGAGTCTAAGGGTTAGAAGTCTAGGTTTGGAAGCTGCCCTCAAGACCAGAATTTTCTGTTTGGAGACTAAGTCATATCGTCGAGCTCAGCACGACGATTCGTCGAACTCCGATCGACGATCGTCTAGCTCAACTTCGACAGATCGTCGAACTCCATTCGACGATCGCTGAACTCAACTTCATCATATCGTCGAACTTCATTCGACGATCGGTAAGCTCGGGTCGACGATCTTGACTCAGCTTTGGATCTCTATCTCTGAGCTCAGTTCGACAATCTTTGAGCTTAGATCGACGATATTTTGCTGCTGTATAAGTCCATATCGCTGAGCTCAGTTCAACGATAGCAGAGCTCAGTTCGACGTTTTCAGATAACTTCCAGGATGTTTCTAGATTCAAATTCAAATCAGTTAAGGAGTTATTCTGCAATTAATTCTGAAGATTTCCTAGCCGTTTTCATTCATTTCTGGACCAAGTTTCAAGGGATTTTCAAGAAATAATTCTATGTACTTTCCTCCAGAAGAGATTTTGCAATTAAGGATGCAATTAATGCAGGCCAACGGCTATTCTTCTCAGAGAATGTTTTTCTATTCTGTATCAGAGAATAAAAGAAGAGAATTTTTGAATTTCTCATATAGAATACAGAGAAGATAGATACACAGATACACAGACAGACATCAGTAATCTTCAACAAAATATTCTGTCTCAAAGAATTCTCAAGAACACTCATTCAAGGAGATCAACCTTTTCTAAAATCTTCAGATCTCTCTAGTTTTCAAGTGTTCAAGGCCAACATATTTCAAGACTGCAGACATTCAATATTTTAGCTGTTGCTGAAATCATCTTTTGCTGGAGCTCAACTTTGGAAGGTCTATCACCCTGCAGCAAAGCTTCTTTTCCTGAAGATCTCAAGCACTCAGGGGGAGCTTTGACATCATCAATCCACATAGTCTTCTCAGTTGTTCGAGAAAGAGAAGACTTTCATCACTCTCTCACCCCCTCTCTGTAAAGGGTTTCTCAAACACCCTTCAAAAGTTTGAACTTGGTTTTTGAGCACCTTGTCAAAAGCTCATTGGTGGCAAGACAACTGATCAAAAAATCTGATTTGGTTTTTGAGCACCTTATCAAAAGCTCATTGGTGCCCAGGACACCTGATCAACTCATCCTGCAGTGGATTCCTATCTAGGGTGGTAGAAGAGTGGATGTACCCAAGTTTAGGGGAAACACTATATTTCCTTGTGTCTTCTGGTTTTGCTTGTCTTTATTTTTGTTTCTGGCCTTGATTATTTTGTGATTAGCTTTTGTATAGTTTAGTTCTGTGATTAGATTTTTAACTGCTTCCCTGCTCACTCATATTACAACAATTGTTGTAAAAAGTTTTAAAGCACCATATACTTTATTCACCCCCCTCTAGAGTATATCAGATCTAGCTGCACTTTCAATTGGTATCAAAGCGAGGTTGGTTAAACATACCACACCTTGGTGGTTGCACAGGCTAACACCTGAACCCAAAGATCCCTAGTTAGATCTGTTTTCTTTTGTAGGTTATTATTAGATTTTGTTTTCACAAATCATGGCCCAAAACAAAGATTATGCTAGCACCAGACCTACAGTGTGCAATCTATCCAAGTTTGCACTTTGGAAAGCAAGGATCAGACTGTACATGAATTCTATTGACGAAGATATTTTTAACTCTGTTTTGACAGTATGTCCAAGACCTCCAGAGAACTCCAGTACAAATGCTATTCCACCTCCATCAGGAACAGATGCTGATATCAAGAGATGGAAGGTAGCTGATGCCAAGGCTATGAACATCTTAGCCCAGACAATGTCTGATGACATATTTCAAAAGGTGGCTGAATGCAATTCAGCAAAGGAAATTTGGGACAAACTCTCAGAAATAGTCTCAGGCTCAGCTGATGAGAGAAAGGATAAGAGATCACATCTCATATCTCAATATGAGAATTTCAAGAAGGGAGAAACTGAGTCAGTGGGAGATATGTACAACAGGCTCAGTCTAATTGTCAGTGAACTCAGGACATTGGACAAAGAGATCTCACTAACTGAACTTAATGACAAGATTCTAATGTGCTTCCCTAGCACTTGGGATTCAAGAATCTGGCCAATTAAGGATGTCAGAAGTCTGAATGAGATCACCACTGAAGCTCTATTGGGTAAGCTCAAATCTTATGAGCTACTCATCAAAAATATAGAAGAGGAACAGAAGGCTGCCTCACCAGCCACAAGAAAAGAGAAGACCATAACCTTCAAGGCAACTGAAGATCAGCCTGAAGACAAAGCCACGGGCAATGATGAACTGCTCAGTCTGTTGGCCAAAAGATTCTATAAGATGGCCAGAAAGGAATTCAGAAGGATATCATACAAGGAACATGATAAGCCAAGGTATGACAAGTCCATTAATAATAATAATAAAGACATTATTTGCTTTGGTTGCAGGAAAGCAGGGCACATAGTTCCTGACTGTCCAGAGAACAAAAACAAGAACAGAAGGGACAGGAAAGAAAGAAGAAAGGAGAAAGACTCCAAGAGGAATGGCAATGGTAAACCCTCATCAAGCAAAAACAAACATACAAGAAAGGGGTTTGTTGCTGAATCCTGGAGTGAAACTGAAGAGGAGTCAGAAGCCCCATCCAGCTCCAGTGATGATGAAGATGATGCAGAAGAAAAAGAGTTCTGCATGATGGCAATCAATGCCTCACAACACAATTCAGAAGAAGAGGAGTCAGAGTCAGATTCAGAGACTCAACTTGAAGAAGATCAGGTAATCAGCTCTTTTGATTTTAACTCAGAGGACTTTAAATCTGAATTTAAAGCATTGTGTTTAGACCTGCTAAAATCTGAGAAAGAAATTATCTCTCTCAGAAATCATTTATCTGAACACAATACTTTAAAATCAGAAAATCTCAAACTCTCTCAGGAGTTGGAGTGCTGTAGGGAGCAGATAGCTTCACTGAAAAGTGAGCTGTCTGAGGCCAAGAAGCTTGAAGAATCCCTTAATGGGAGAAGCATCAAGCTGATGGACATCACAAGCACAGTGAACTCCAGATTCAATAGTACACTGGGCTTGGGTGCTTCATCCAGCCAACCCTATAGTTCTAACAACTCCAATCAAATTCATTTCTGATAAAGGAAAGGGAGTTGTAGAGGTAGCTAGGAAAAATTCCGATCTGCCCCAGAAAACTAAGTCCCAGCAGAAATCGTCGAACGGAGGTCGACGATCGCCAAACGGAGATCGACGATCGTCGAACGCAGATCGACGATCTCAGGTAAAATCGTCGAACGCAGGTCGACAATCTCAAGTACCTGAACTCAGTCATAGTCGACCGTCGAACAGAGCTCGACGATCTGACCCAAGATCGTCGAACGCAGCTCCAAGATCGTCGAACAGAGGTCAGAGCTCTGGAAAATTTTTCAAGGGCAAATCAAAATTCAATCATAAGGGTCCTTCATCCCAAATCTTTAACCATTATACTGAATGGATTATACCTCCAAGGAGATATCATCCTGAACGATATAAGAGTCAACCTGGGATGTCCTTCATTTCAGAATTTAAAGGTTATCAACCTAGGCCCAAGGTAAACTGGGTCAAAAACAAATGAATTGTCTTATGTGCAGGTGAAGACCTATCCAACATCTAACCAGCAATGGTAGTTGGATAGTGGGTGCTCTAAGCACATGACAGGGAACAAGGATAACCTCACATCCTTTAGAGCCAAGCTTGGACCCAAAGTTATCTTTGGTGATTCAAACTTTGGACAGACTAAAGGATATGGTGCAGTCCAGATTGGATCAGTAACTTTCAAGAAGGTAGCTTATGTGGAAGGACTGAAGCACAACTTAATAAGCATCAGTCAGCTGTGTGATGAAGGCTACCAGGTGACCTTCAGCAAAGCCTTATGCAAAATCAAGTCAGAGGACAACACAACTGTGTTGACAGGTAAAAGGAAAGGTAACATCTATCTAGTAGATTTTCTTTCAACTGATGTAGATATTTGTTTGTTTAATTCTGTCTGTAGACCAAATATTTTATGGCATAAGAGACTAGGACACCTAAACCTTAAAACTATTGCTAGGCTATCCAAGGACAACTTTGTTAGAGGACTACCTTCTGTCCCCTACAAGAAGGAAGGACTCTGCAGGGCTTGTCAATTAGGCAAGCAAACTAAAAACAGCTTTAAGTCACTTAATAAGAGTGATTCACCTAGGATATTGTATCTGTTACACATGGATCTTTTTGGACCCATCACAGTACAAAGCCTAGGAGGGAAATCCTATACTTTAGTAGTTGTAGATGACTTCTCTAGATTCACTTAGGTGTTTTTTCTAAGGAAGAAGTCTGATAACTTTAAGTGTCTGACAGAGTTTCTCAAATGTATACAGATTGAGTTCAATACTCACATTGCCCTGATCAGAAGTGATCATGGGACAGAGTTTGATTTCTTCTTATGCAAGAGTTCTGTCAGAGTGAAGGGATCAGACATACTTTCTCAGCTCCTAGAACTCCTCAACAAAATGGGGTAGCTGAAAGGAAAAATAGAACCTTTATTGAATCTGCCACTACATTGTTGTCAGATGCTCATCTATCTCTATCCTTTTGGGCAGAGGCAGTGAACACCTCCAACTATGTGCTGAATAGAAGTTTGATACATAAACTAAAGGGAAAGACTCCCTATGAATTACTCAAAGGGAAGAAACCTAAAGTTGATTATTTTAGAATCTTTGGTTGTATTTGCTACATTCATAATAATGACAAGAAATATTTAGCAAAATTTCAAGCCAAAGCTGATGAAGGAGTGTTTCTGGGATACTTCATGATCAGCAAGGCTTATAGGGTCTATAATAAATCATCTTTAAAAATTGAGGAATCTGTTCATATATCATTTGATGAATCTAACATGTCTTTCAAGGAGAAGATCTCTTCTACCATAGAACCTTTGCAGGAACATTCTCTAGTTGAAGACCTTAACAAGTTATAGGTTACTCAAAGGGATGAAAGCAGTGAAGATGAAGAAAATGCTCAACATATTGAAAAACAACTTGAAGAGCCAGTTGTTGTACCACAAGAGGAAACAACAACACAGGTTGGTGAACAATCAACACCCCATTTTGATTTAGTAACATCAAGAGACCATCCAATTTCCCAAATAATTGGAGACATCTCATCTGGTGTGCAAACCAGAAATCAGGTCAACCAAAACCTGTTGCACACCTGCTTCCTATCTCAAATTGAACCTCAGTCCATTCAAGATGCAGAGCAAGATCCACACTGGATCATTGCAATGCAAGAGGAGTTGCATCAATTTGAAAGGAACAAAGTATGGGAACTAGTGTCAAAGCCTAAGGATCACTCTATTGTTGGAACAAAGTGGGTATTCAGAAACAAACTGGATGATCAAGGAGTAATTGTAAGAAACAAGGCAAGGCTAGTTGCTCAGGGATACTCTCAAGAAGAAGGAATAGACTACGACCAGACTTTTGCATCAGTTGCAAGATTGGAAGCCATCAGAATATTTTTAGCTTATGCAGCACATAAAGGCTTCAAGGTATATCAGATGGATGTCAAAAGTGTATTTCTAAATGGAGAAATCAAATAGGAAGTATATGTCAGACAACCTCCAGGTTTTATCTCTCCAACATATTCTGATTATGTTTTCATATTGAACAAAGCATTATATGGTCTCAAGCAAGCTCCTAGAGCATGGTATGAGACCCTAGCATGCTTTCTCTTGGAAAATGGATTTATAAGGGGTAGAGTAGACCAAACTCTTTTCATTAGAACCCATAAGTCTCATACCCTACTAGTACAGATTTATGTAGACGATATTATTTTTGGTTCTACTGACTCCAAATTGTGCAGAAGGTTTTCCAACCTAATGCATTCTAAATTTGAGATGAGTAGCATGGGTGAGCTATTCTTCTTCCTAGGATTGCAAGTCAAACAGCATGCTGAAGGCATCTTTATTTCTCAAACCAAATATGCAAATAAATTGGTTAAGAAATTTGGTATGTCTGAAGCATCTTGTATGAAAACACCCATGCCTACTAATGATGTATTGGATGCTGATGAACATGGAAACCTGTTGATCAGACAACATATAGAGCAATGATTGGCTCTTTACTGTATCTTACAGCTAGTAGACCAGATATAATGTTTGCTACATGTATATGTGCTAGGTTCCAAGTAAGCCCTAGAGAGTCACACCTAACACTAGTAAAGAGGATTCTCAGGTATGTTAAAAGTTGTCCAAATCTAGGTCTCTGGTATCCAAAAGATTCAGCATTTGATTTAACTGGATTCTCTGATGCTGATTATACTGGATGCAGAATTGACAGGAAAAGCATCAGTGGAACTTGTCAGTTCCTTGGTGACAGACTTGTCTCTTAGTTTTGTAAGAAATAAACATCTGTGTCAACTTCAACTGCTGAAGCTGAATATATGGCTGCAGGCAGTTGTTGTTCACAAATCTTGTGTATTCAAAACCAACTCCTAGACTATGGCTACAACTTAGAGAAATCTAAAATCTTTTGGGACAACACCAGTGCTATTTTTATAGCTCAAAATCCAGTCCTCCATAGTAGGACAAAACACATAGAGATTAGACATCATTTCTTAAGGGATAATGTTGAAAAGAATAAAATTGAACTACAATATATCCCAACTGATTTACAAAGGGGAGATATTTTCACCAAGCCCTTGGATGAAAAGAAACACACCTTCTTCCTAAATCAGTTAGGAATGTTAGATGGAGGAAGTCTTAAATAATATCCAAGATTTTGAAAGCTTAAAAATTGACCAAGACTAGGCAAACATCCCGATTTTTCTTAGTGTCTAGAGTTTTTCTGATCTCTGAACTGCGCTCAACGATTTGCCCCAAGATCGTCGAACGGAGATCGACGATTTCCAAAATTGTCGACCTGAGTTCAGCGTTTCTCAGATAGTATGAACTATCTCTTCCGGTCAACGATCGTCGAACGGCGCTCGACGATTTTGTTCTTTGAACGATCGTCGAACAGAGCTCGACGCTCTCCAATATCGTCGAACGGAGATCGACGATGTTGAAGACTCTTCAGATTCCTTTAGAAGCCTCGATCGTCGAACTGAGTTCAACGATCTTCCATTTCTACGTCGAACACTAATATAAAATTCATTTTTTCGCCGTCGTTCTCCTTTGCGCTTTCAATTTCTCTGCAAGAATTTTCTTCCCTCCAAACAATTCTGCACTTGATCGTTTTGTTTGTTGAATTTTTGCAAGTACTCATGGCTGTGTCTGTTGCTATTCTCGCCGCCATGAAGTTTGATGCTGGCTTCGACATCGACATGGAATCCTTCAGCACAACCGACCAGGTCTTTCAGGATATTTTGGGGTTATTCAAAGAGCAGAACCTGACAGTAATTATGACCACAAGGATCAAGCTTGCATCTGATGAGATCAAAGAATGGGTCTACACTGCCCACAATCAAGACAACTCCACCATTGTTGGGTCAATATCTGGCACACAGGTACCTCTAACCCCAGCAATTTTATCAGAGGTTTTTGAGTTGAGAAATGGTGAAGATACTGCTGACTTGTCTGGAGAAGAGTATACTGACCTGCTTGCCAGAATGGGTCATTCTGAGGCCAACCCTAGCAAGCTCTTAAAAAAGAACCTTTCTATAGAATACAGATTCATGGCAGATGTAGTTGGGAAAGTGCTACTGGCTAAGCACTCTGCCCATGATACAATCTCAAGGTATCAGCTCTGTCTCATGGGAGCCCTTGTAGACAAGAAGAACTTGAATTGGGGAGAAGTCTTCTTTGACCTTATTAAGAAGAAGATAAACAAAAGTTTTGTCAACTTTGGAAGGATTATTGGGTTGTTTCTGCAGCACAGGTGCCCTGCTTTGCTGGTCTCTTCTGGAATCCATATCAATGCATCCAAGCGACTGTCTTGTGCCCTGTTTGGTAAATGGGATAGATAAATCAGCAAGCCCAGCAGGCCCTCCTCCAGCACTCCTTCAGGCACAAGGCCTCTCAGAGTCACTTCCTTACAGGTCTCTGCCCCTGCAGCTGACCTGCCTGCTGATGTTGCTTCTCCTCCTCCTCCTCCAATTCCATCCCTTCCCATACCATCTACAATTCAAACTCCATCCACCATCATCATCTCCAGCCCCTCTCCAACATCTACACCATCTCCAGTACCTATTCTTCCAACACCAGAAGAACAATTCCATCCCTTATTCTCCTACCCTCAACCAGATGCCACTTCATCACCCTCCATTCCATCATTCACCCTTATTGATGATTCCTTTATAGATGATTCACCATCCTCTCCTCCTGAGCTACCCTCATCCTCAACTTCCTATCAAGATCTTCTATAATAAATCATTGACCAACCCACATTCACCCCATCTATTTCCATCCCACTGTCCTTCATATCCACCTTACCCACACCTCAGCCATCTCTTCCCCCATTCACTAGCTCTCCACTACCCTCACCCTCAGCTGCTCCTTCATCTTCTACCTCTGCTCCAGTCACCCTTGAGCAAGTGGACATCTCAGCCCTTGCTGACAGGTTGTATGAACTGCTAGCCCCCAGGCTCTCTCTTCTTTTGGAGACCTCCTTGGCTCCATTACACCTGTCAGTGGCAGCTCTCTCTGCCAGGCTCTCATCTCTATTCCCTCAGCCAGCCCCTACAGCAGTGTGCCTTGATCCAGCCTTGTCTGAATCTAGGCAGGGGGAGATGCCCTATGAAGTGAGTCTTCCTGCTGCTGCTGTTGCTGCTATTTCTGTGAGCCTGTCTGCTGCTGCTGCTACTGCTGCTTCTTCAGCTCCTGTTCTTGCTCCTGCTGCTGTGTCTCAAGAACAATTTCCTCCTGCTGCAGTCTTTGCAATAGACCTCAGGTCTTTGCTTTCAAACTTTGATCAGTTATATTTCAGATGTCTGCCAGAGCCAGTTGCTGTCCAGCCCCCAGAGGATCTATCCAAGGCACTTGTGCCATTCTCCTACTGTGACCCCAGTATCATCACCTCTTTTGTTCACTCAGTATATGCTGTTGCTTCTTCTGATGAAAGCATTGTTGTTGCTTCTGATGTTGTTGCCTCTACTGTTGCTGAACATTTTGATACTGCTGCTGAAATTTCTGTTATTGCTGTTGAGCCAATTTCCAAGGAAATTCTTATGTCAGAGGCACCTGAGTTTGAGCCTTCTGCAGTTTCTGATGATTTCTCTACTATTGATGTTGCTGTGAGTGAAATTGTTATTGCTGCTGTCACTTCTCCAGAGCCTATAGTTGCTGCTGCTGTTGTTACTGCTTCTACTCTATCTGCTGCTGTCATTTCTGCTACTGCTTCAACATCTGCTGCTACACCCTCTGTTGCCTCATCTGCTTCTGTACAGCTCAAGAAAGATCTGATGAAGAAAATAGATGCCCTTTATGATGACCAGAGTTCTGAAAGTGATGAGTACAGAACAGACTATGATGATTCTTATGCTACCATTGCCAGGAAAAGAAAGGCAAGGAGCAAAGCCATGAAGAGAGTACCTTCTGCCAAGGTCAAAGATAACAATGATATTCCATACTACATTCTTCATGACTGCCCTATCACTGAGCACTGGATGCAGTACTCCAAGAACCAACTGAAAGCAATGAAAAAGAAGAGAAAATATGAAAAGGGTTCCTCATAATTCCAACACTCTCATCCTCCTCCACCACCTCCTCCTAATGCAGGTGCAGGTGGAAGTTCTGTAGCTCAACCCCCTGCCAGAAGTCAGGCCCCCTATCAGCCTCATGCTAGATCTTACCATAGGGGAAGCCAATCCAGGGGTTCTCAATCCAGGAGAGGAGGATACAGAGGCAATCAAAGAGATCTCCAAGTCTACTCCAAAGGATACTCAAGGCAACACCCATATTCCAGGGAGGACAAATTTCTTCTGACACCACATCTGGTCCTTTTCCCTATAAGCTGAAAGAAACTGTGTCATCCAGGCCTCCTCAAGACAATCCTTCTAACAGATATGAGCCACCAGTACCTTTTGAGGACCCTGAGAACAATCCAGCTGCTTGGACTGCAAGAATGAAGGAACTTGCTGCACTGGATCAGATCAAAAAGGCTAAAGAGCAAGGAAGAGATTCCTCTAACATTTCTACAATGTCTGAACAGAGAAAGAAAGAGCTAGAAAGATATGCTTCAAGCAATTTTTTGATTCTGACAGGTATATGGAACTGCATCCTGAAGCTGTAGTTCCCAGGCCTAAACAGCAAACATCTTTAGGTGCAGCAGATGATACCAGATCAAAGAAAGAAGCCCTCAATCTCAACAGAGAAATCAAACTTGTTAAGGGCAAGGAAAAGAAATGATAATGTAAGGTGACAATCTCTGTGTTTTCTGATTATCTGCGATGATATATATATATATATCTGTGATTCTGCAATGTCTAGCTTGTTGCTTTTCTGTTTTGCTGCTTGTATGTTGTTAATTTAAATTTTTCAAAGTTTGTAAATAGTAATCCTAACCCAAATAGGGGGAGATTGTTGGAACACCCTATTACTAATTTGGGTCAGGATCACTATGTCTCTAGGAAACAAATGTTTGACCTCCTGTATAGCTCAATAGGTCAATTTGAATTGAGTCTAAGGGTTAGAAGTCTAGGTTTGGAAGCTGCCCTCAAGACCAGAATTTTTTGTTTGGAGATTAAGTCATATCGTCGAGCTCAGCACGACGATTCGTCGAACACCGATCGACGATCGTCTAGCTCAACTTCGACAGATCGTCGAACTCCATTCGACTATCGCTGAGCTCAACTTCATCATATCGTCGAACTCCATTCGACGATCGGTAAGCTCAGGTCGACGATCTTGACTCAGCTTTGGATCTCTATCTCTGAGCTCAGTTCGACGATCTTTGAGCTCAGATCGACGATATTTTGCTGCTGTATAAGTCCATATCGCTGAGCTCAGTTCAACGATAGCAGAGCTCAGTTCGACGTTTTCAGATAACTTCCAGGATGTTTCTAGATTCAAATTCAAATCAGTTAAGGAGTTATTCTGCAATTAATTCTGAAGATTTCCTACCCGTTTTCATTCATTTCTGGACCAAGTTTCAAGGGATTTTCGAGGAATAATTCTATGGACTTTCCTCCAGAAGAGATTTTGCAATTAAGGATGCAATTAATGCAGGCCAACGGCTATTCTTCTCAGAGAATGTTTTTCTATTCTGTATCAGAGAATAAAAGAAGAGAATTTTTGAATTTCTCATATAGAATACAGAGAAGATAGATACACAAATACACAGACAGACATCATTAATCTTCAACAAAATATTATGTCTCAAAGAATTCTCAAGAACACTCATCCAAGGAGATCAACATTTTCTAAAATCTTCAGATCTCTCTAGTTTTCAAGTGTTCAAGGCCAACATATTTCAAGACTCCAGACATTCAATATTTCAGTTGTTGCTGAAATCATCTTTTGCTGGAGCTCAACTTTGGAAGGCCTATCACCCTACAGCAAAGCTTCTTTTCCTGAAGATCTCAAGGACTCAGGGGGAGCTTTGACATCATCAATCCACATAGTCTTCTCAGTTGTTCGAGAAAGAGAAGACTTCCATCACTCTCTCACCCCCTCTCTGTAAAGGGTTTCTCAAACTCCCTTCAAAAGTTTGAACTTGGTTTTTGAGCACCTTGTCAAAAGCTCATTGGTGGCAAGACACCTGATCAAAAAATCTGATTTGGTTTTTGAGCACCTTATCAAAAGCTCATTGGTGCCCAGGACACCTAATCAACTCATCCTGCAGTGGATTCCTACCTAGGGTGGTAGAAGAGTGGATGTACCCAAGTTTAGGGGAACCACTATATTTCCTTGTGTCTTCTGGTTTTGCTTGTCTTTATTTTTGTTTTTGGCCTTGATTATTCTGTGATTAGCTTTTGTATAGTTTAGTTCTGTGATTAGATTTTTAACAGCTTCTCTGCTCACTCATATTACAACAATTGTTGTAAAAAGTTTTAAAGCATCATATACTCTATTCACCCCCCTCTAGAGTATATCAGATCTAGCTGCACTTTCAAGTTTGGCATTGTCTATGGGAATCATGATTCCCAACATCCTTCAGAAGTCAAGACTTCCCTCTTTGCAGCATCCAAACTCCGCTTCAATGGCGAAAAGAAGCACACGCACAACTGAAGGATCCATCCCAGAGGAACACACTGAGCCAGCACGCTCTCATTCTCTCGTGGACGTGTCATTGACCGCTGAGGCCGCTTTCGCGCCTGTCATCGCCCTCGAGGCGCGGGTTAGACAAATGGAGGAGCAGCAAACTGAAATGCTCGCTCTACTGAGGAATCTGGGACCGCCTCCTGCTCCTCCTCTAGTACCGGTTAAACAGTCATTGCCAAATCATGGCAGGACGCAAGAAGCTCCAAGACAAGAAGCGCCTGAAGGATACTCCGACGCCTCCAGCTCCACTCGCCAGGCTCGTGAAGAAACTGAAACAGGATGACACCGCCACAACTGGGGGGACGAGGCCCGACTTCCCCCACTTGAAAGGTTCACCCGGGAGGTAATCGTAGAAGAATACCGGCAGGCCGGCCAACGGGATATTCACGCTCGCTGACCACTCTGCCAAGGCTCCCCCCCCTTGCACCGCAAATCCTGGCACATCCAATCCTCATGGTTTCAAGTTGTCGAATATCGAGACGTTCAATGGAACAGATAATCTGTTGGAACATGTCAACCACTTCACTACTATCATGAGAATCTACAACGCACCCGATCAGTTGTTCTGCCAAGTGTTCCCAGCCACTCTCAAGGGGCAGGTCCGCACATGGTTTCACTCTTTAAGGGTGGGCACCATTCCCAACTTCACGGAGCTGACGAGACAGTTCGCGGATCAGTTTATAGCAAATCAGAGGATCGTCCACGACCCTTCCCACTTATCAGGTTTCCGCCAGAATGAAGGAGAGTCTTTGAAGGACTTCTTCCGCAGGTTCTCTGCAGAAGCTCGCCAAATCTTAGGTGTTGACCCAGAACTGTTGCGGGGAGTGTTCCTTGGGGGTCTCCGTCCTAGCGGCTTCTACTCAGCTTTGATGATGGAAACCGTCCCTAGCTACCCCGACCTCGTACACCGCGTGGAGGCGCAGATTGCAGCCGACAAGGCTATTGTAGCTTATTGTCAACAGTTTGACGGAAGCCAAAAGCGCAAGAGGGAGAAGGAGCCGGCCCCGCAACACCAGGAAGGAAGATTCTGAGAAGAACGTCGGGACGGGCAGCGCCGACGTGACTGTCAGAGAGATCAGCCGCCCTGGGATTATACCCCCGCAACACCACGTGCATTAATGTACTCTACGCTATCCAGAATGAGCTGGCCTTGCAATGTCCTAAGCAGCTGGCTCATAACCCGAGGAATGACAAGTCTAAGTACTGCGAGTTTCACCGAAGCACATGGCACGCTACTGAAGACTGTGTCCGCCTGAAGGAGGAAATTGAGCGCCTTGTTCACCTAGGGCTGCTCGGAAGATTTTTGCAGGGACGCCTACAAGATCAACAGGATCCGCCCAGGCTACCCAGAGATCAGCAAAATGCCCCGCAAGGAGGAGCCGGAGGTAGGCAGATGGTTAGAAACATCGAGACCATCGCCGGATCGCCCGTTCTTTCCGCACAAATACTCTTGGTATGCATGCAAGGGGGCATTAATGAAGATAATAAGTGCAGGCAAGACACCACCATAACTTTCAGAGATGAAGACCTTGAAGGGCTCCGAACACCTCACCAAGACCCTCTCGTGATCAACGCCGGGATTGGGGAACCCTGCTATTATGTCAAGTGAATTCTCGTCGACAACGGAAGCTCAATTGACGTACTGTTCTCCTCCACCCTTCAGAACATGAAGCTCTCCAAGCAGCATCTGACATCAGTCGCGGGACCAGTGTATGGATTCGAACAACCATCCAGTCCAGGTACTGGGAACCATTACCCTAACTGTTACTATAGAGGAGTTCCCAAGGCATGCGACGCATGAAGTCCAGTTTGTTGTAGTAGATTCAAGCTCAGCCTACAATGCAATCTTCGGAAGACCCGTCCAGTCCGTTTTCAAAGCCATCCCCTTGATTCCCCATCTCGCGATGAAGTTTACCCCTCAGGGGGGATCAGATTCGTACGCGGGAAACATGAGGCTGCTAGAACTTGTTACGCGAAGCAGGCACAACCCGTCAAGGCCACGGCTTTGAATATTGACGACTTCGATTTACGTGACGAGGCGATCCTGCAGTGGGGAATGCCTATCTAAGGATTGGTCGAAGTCCCCCTGTCATCTACTGCTCTTGCATGCACCGTCCAGCTTTGCTCCCTCCTACCACGACAAGAAAAGGAGGAACTGACAGCTTATCTTTGCAAGAACAAGGATATCTTTGTCTGGGCTCCCGAGGATATGCCCGACATAGATCCTCAAGTCATCCAACATTCCCTCAACATAAACCCAGCTTGCAATCCCGTCATTCAAAAGATGCGAAACTTTGCTTCGGAGCGGCTCCAAGCAATCGAGGAGGAGGTACAAAATCTCCTCGACGCCCAGTTCATCCGGGAGGTTGAGTACCCCGCTTGGCTGGCTAACGTCGTCATGGTAAAGAAGTCTTCTGAGAAGTGGAGGATGTGTGTGGACTACACCAAGCTCAACCAAGTTTGTCCAAAAGATAGCTTCCCCCTTCCCATGATCGATCAGTTAGTCGATTCGACCGCCAGACACTAACTCCTCAGCTTCATGGACGCCTACTTTGGCTACAACCAGATTCAAATGAATCCTGCAAACGAAGAGCACACGACATTCCGAACTGACAAAGGAATCTACTATTATAAAGTGATGCCCTTTGGGCTTAAAAATGCGGGAGCAACCTATCAGCGGCTCATGAACAAGATTTTCAAAGAACTCATTGACAAGTCTATGGAAGTGTATGTGGACGATATGCTCGTTAAAAGCATTCGTCGGGAAGATCACCTGAAAGAACTTGAAAAGTGTTTCAAAATCCTCCGCCAGTACGGTATGAGGCTCAACCCAACAAATGCGAGTTCGGAGTTACGTCTGGGAAGTTCCTAGAATTCATGGTGACATAGTGGGGGATAGAAGCTAACCATGAAAAGATCAAAGCCCTCCCCGCGGCCGCTTTCCCCACCGCGGTCTTCTCCCGCTGTGACCGGCCACGGCCCTTCCTCTTCCCTCACCGGCGTTCAACCACCGCGGGTGGGTTGGCCAACGATTCGTAGTATAATTTCTGCACCGCCCAATCGCTTTGATGCGATCGTTGTCGTTAAATTCACGAGTAACTACCCACTAACTGTTATGATTAGTGGGGAAGAATTACTATTTAATAAATTGATGTACAAGTAGCAGGATTAATGATTCAATTCCATACCTTTAACTATGAGAAAAATAATTATATTGGTGGTTATGGTGTGCGGATAGCCGCATAACCACCGTAATCATCTCCTGGAGGCTATAAAACGAGTCTCAGACCTCTTCATTTCAGACCTTTTTTTCTGCCAGTCTTCTTCTTCCTCAGACCAGAGCTCTGTCGGGTTCCTCCTACGAGCAGCATTCAAGCCAACTTCAAACCACGTTCGAGCCATCTTCAAAACACATTCAAGTCATTTTCAAGCCACATTCAAGCCATCTTTGAGTCACATTCAAGACATCTTTGTGCCGTCCAACAAAGCATATCTTATAACTTTCTGGAAGTCCCTACCAGCGCAATTCCAAGTGCTTAACTTCTGCATTCAGCGCCATCACGACGCTCAGAGACGCTCATCACTGCCAAGTATAATTTGTAGAAGACACCGAGCGTAACGGTTTGTCCTTCGTCGAGTGCAGGTGTTCTCTCACCTCCAAATTGTAGCGAGTTGCGGTCTGTCGCCCTCGATTCGGCAAACAGATTGTAACCGCAAGCAAATAGTGAACTTTGACCGGCGCAGACCCGGTCACGTGATTTTTTACCCAGTTGAGGAGTTTTCTCACGTTAAAACTTTATGTGTATGATTGATCTATCTCATTTACTGTGTGCGCGCTCGACCATTCTGAGAGCTAAGGCGGTCCAGATTATTCCGGTCCGACCAGAACGTCAAGTTCGGCCGCAACATGCTATATACAAACATTTACTATATAGGCGCCACTCTTGTGTAAGAGCCAAATAGGCGGCCCAACAGCCGGACAACAATGCATGCACCCAATAATTTATCCTCACAAATATAGGGAGGTAGGATGTTGAGGCCAGGATTTGAACCCCCGATCTTCTTTACAAGGATGTTAACACCACTGCTCGCACCCAACTTAACACCACTTGAAGCAAGCTGCAAAATGCTTCCCCAACAAATCAGAGACCAAACAACGAATGAAGGGCCTAACAGTGCAAAGTATACTTCCATGGGTAAGCTGGGTTTTACGATGTCAGGGGAAATGTAATCAACCATCACATATTACACAGTGTAAGTAAAAAAAATTATAGTAAACATTTGTGAGGGCCTGATAGTGCAAAGTGTAATCCCACATTGACCGGTGGTTCACAATGAAGCGTCCTACCGAATCACAATTGTATATAAGCTACAATCAGAGTATATCAATATCAAGTATATATGCAAGTATCGAAAGGTTTTCACACCAATGAAGCTCGTATTGGCCAGCAACTTGCTCCTCAAGCCACTTCTACCTAGGGGTCCCCTGAAGGTGTCAACAATGGAGTTAGGCTATAAAGTCTAAGAGCCCCTCTCTCCTCCCAAAGGCATCCTATATGCACAGCTAGCAGTGGACGAACTATATGTAAAAGGTTTTAGCGGAGTAACATGGTGTATGTAGAGCAGCTTGTAAACGCAGTAAGAGCAAAACATAAGAACAGAAAAGTAATTTGGAATTGTAAAACACTTCTAACAATTCTCCCCCAGGGCTCATGCTGCATTATTTGTGGATATATTATTGTTAGAGTAATCATTTTTACATTGCAATCATTCACTATATCAATCATTGTCCAGCGTCATTTGTTAACATAATACTAACCAACTTGTTCGTGGCCCGTGGGTAACATCATGAACTTCACACGTAGGCAGACGCTTGTAGTTGATCAGTCAACTTTACTTCTAGGAAGGTGACATCACCAATCGATAGAGGCAGGGGCGCCACTAGTAGCGCCGCGAGCTCATTTCTCGGTGCATCTTGGGATCTGCCTGTTAGCTTCTTCCACAATGACTGTAATGTGTCCTATGTTATTTAAGGCGCGCTTAATGCTTCAGGCTTATCAGGTCAAGAGATTTGCGGCTCCATGCGCCTTATTTTCGCCTTTAGAATATAAAAGACATGCTTGCGTGAGATTTTTGTTGTAAATTTTCAAATAAAAAATTAGGAAATAAATAATGTAAAAACTCAATACTTTTTTATTGATTTAATGTTTGTGAAAGATAATTGTGCATTGAAACTTAACTATGACAAAAATCATCACATTGATTCTATTTTTTAAAAGATATAAACAATAGTAATGAATGATTAATTAATAGACTAGATGAAAATTTTGATCAAGAAGTTGAAATAATGTTTGATGCTGATTATTTAAAATGAATATTGTTGCACCTTCTCTTCGTCAGGCGCGCGGCTTGAGCCTTGTGCCTAGGCTCCAAGTCTCATTTGTGTCTTGCGCCTTTAATAACTAAAAATGTGTACATGGCTATCAACTCAGCCAACATATTCACTGCGACACTTTAAGAATTCACGACACGTTTTTGAGGTGTTACAGTAGGTTGTCTATTGGCTTCATTCTTTCCACCCCTTCTTCAAGAAGATGAAAAATATAGGTAGCTAGAATGTACACCCATATGCACTCGAGTCAGGTGGATCAAGTTTAATTGTATCTATTTGGACAGGTGCCTGCATCTGAGTCAAAGACAGAACATTATCTTGAGCTCACTTTCTCCTGTAAGGGGCAAGTAAAAGTTCAATCAAACTTTCCACGAACAAAAACAGATTCAACAAACCAACTTACACAACATGCATTTGTGCATGTGTTCGTCTCCCCGTACTAACATTGAGGCTAGAAAATTTGCCCCTTTGATCCCTCTTGTACCCACTTCACAAGCACAAGAGAGAGCTGAGAGAGGGAGAGAGAGAGAGAGAGTGTGTGTGTGTGTGTGTGTGTGTGTGTGTGTGTGTGTGCTGCGTGGGTGCTACTAAAGTTATAAAGCAAAAGCAAAGGAGAGTAGGTATTCTAAAAGCATGCTTTCTACACACAAAAAAGAAGTGTATTTGCCATGAGACACATTTAACTAAGCTAAGAAAAAGAAAACAAAGCTCATACTAGAAGAAAAGCTATCCAAAATATATACACTGATGAAGGCTAACATGAATGGATCAGGGCAAGAATCTTTTGAACTAATCAGTAGAGAGCGAGCTTCGAGAGAACAATATCATAGCTTGCTCAGTGGTGTATAAGAAGAATCATTCTAGCAATTAGAGAACTGTGGAGTTTCAAAGATTACACTGAAGAATACCCACTCAATCGGCATTAGCAAATTCCTTGTTTCAGAAGCCACAAAAACAGACTGTCTGGGAACGCACTACTGTTCTTCATGTATAAGCCTCCAGGAGCAGATCCCTGCACAGTTATCCTCTCGCCGAGTATACATCAAAATGCTGTGGCACATCTGACTGAAACAACCCGTTCTTGTTCTTGTAAAGACTCCGATCGGGAAATGGTGGTGCTTCCTGTTTGAGGGCCGCCCGGTGCACCTGCAGCAGTGCCAATATGCTCACGGCAAAAATAGCGGCGTTGCCTAACACATTCCCGAACATATCCAAGCTGAGTGAATTTTTGGCGAATCTGAAGTTGGAGACTAGCATCTGAAAGAAAGCATGAGGCCCGCTCGTTTTTTGAGTGCCGGCATCTTCACAGGGTTCTTTAAAGAGGTTCTCCGGAGTGACAAAGTGGCCAGCTTCCTGCACATCTGAAATGAATGCTTGGGCTTCTTCAATGACCGTGTTTCTTTCTCCCTGGTGTTCGGAAAGTCTCATCGCCAGAATAATGCGAGACTGCTCAAGCCGTGCTATTGCGGCATCTCGTTCTGCCTGCTGCTGCGACTGTATTGTCTACAATGTATTATGCAGCAGCATGCGGTTAAAATAATAAATATGAAAAAAGAAAGCATGAGCGGGAGAGAGAGACATGAATTCACCCCAACTTCACTGGATAGTATAAACAAGGTTAGTTTTAAGTGATAAGGAAGCAAACAGTATTAAACATAAGGTCAAGGTTAAAGACTTAAATCATCAAAGAAATTGTGCCATGCTTCCATATATTCTTCTTTCCATGTAAAGTGTGCAGAAATAAAGAGAACTAAGGAAACTACCTGACAAGAAACTGAAACATTGAAAGCAAACAATCAGTTGTTATTTGACGAGAGGAAAGTAGATGGAGAATCTGAACTCTCTTGCCTTCTTTAATTCACCGAGCTTGCAAATACAGCTTCTAAAAAATAAGATGATCAAACAACGAGGAAGAATCTCAATTCTCTTTGCCTTTTGGAGCTTTCAATAGCTTTTGTGTAACTACTTGAGATTAGGTTCTAATACCCCATACAATGTAACATCTCCCTTTCATTGAGGAACTGAGAGTGGATTTGTCGGGGGCAAGGTCTCAAGAAGGACTCCTCATGCAATCCTCTACAGGCATGTACATATGTAAAAAATTGTTTAGGGCAAGGTGATAACTCATCAGATGTTTCAGGGGAGGGGGAGATGGCAATGGTGGAGATACTACAAAGCCAGAACAGCGGCTGCCTAGGAGGGGATGCTCGGGAGGAGAGAGCTACTACAAATCTCAAAGGATATAGGAAACCAATTCTTACTTCATTCCGACATCCCATGCCTTTAAATAGGCTTACATGATACTATCAAACTCTTAATGACTATCTTAACAACAGACCGGCGTTTGGTGTGGTTATAGTTCAGGTCGCGTGACTGTCTGGTTGATTATCCAAGTCCACGCGGACTGAGGAGGTTGTCCGCATAGCTGTGCGGACAGATGGACTTAACCGCACGTGCGGTCTGGTATGGCAATCCGCTTGTTGGGCAGACTGGTGCTGCTAGCTGCCACGTCACTGGCGGTTACTCTATTCCCCCGGGCGGTGACAGTATCCGTCTGCCTGATTATAAATAGGGGTGCTAGGCTCGTCATAAA